>BHDV01013444.1:323076-385168 GCA_005406045.1 Adoxophyes honmai
CATCGTAACGTTACCGAGCGTTACACTTTTTCATAAGTGACTCCCAGCTCAACCTAATTTAAGACGTTGTCACGTCAAAATCGGGATGACTGTTGCCGATTTTGTTCTTACATCCATTTCTAAATTAAAACGATCAAATAGTAGTTGTGAAGTAGCCATATTGATAAAATTAATAATTCGATGATAAAATTTAGTGATTCCTACTTAACGAACGTGATTTTTTTTAATTCAGCGGGAAAGTAATGATTTGATTAAGTACTTAATTTCTTTTGATTTATTTAATTATGTAGATAGCGAATGTGTTTAAAATTAACAAACGCGATTTGATTATTGTTTAAAACACAAAATTACAGTGTTTTTTTTGCGATGTTTCAAGTCTGGGACCAGAGCGAAAATTATTTCTGCCAAATTTATTTTTCATTTACTTTTGCACTACATGCCTTTGCCTAAGTAACGTACTTAATATATTCGCAAAAAATATAACTGTAATAGCGTTAGGTCTACCAAATAATCGGTTAGGTTTAAGAATTAGTTGTTACACCGGTTTCTCTATTCCTTGTTAGATTTAATTGAAGTTTTTTTTTCATAGTTTATTTCCAAAATGTAAGTCGTGTTTTTATGCCATGTTTAGTTTAAGTATTTCTAGTTTTTTTTGTTTAAATTGTAAGGACACAGGCGGGATATTGTAATATTAATATAATCGATTCAGAGAGGACGTTAGGCCGCCTCTCGATCGATGTTCTTTAAGAACATAAGTTTAGTTTTACTATGACTAGTGTTATTTCATCATTTTTATGCAGTACGTTTGAACTAAAACGAGTTCCTTAGAGTAGACAAAGCTTTTGACTTCCATGTGTTTTTATTATAGTTATGTTTGTGTGTTTACTGTATTTTTACAGGATCCATTTTAATGTCACTTTGTCAAACATTTTGGATTAAGGCGCGGTGATCCCAGCGATTCTACTTCTCATTAGTACACTGACACGATATTTTTAGCAGCTATGAGTAAAACTGCAGCTTTGCCACGTGATCAAAATATTTTCCAATTAAAAAAAAATTCGGCCCTTTTAAATATCGAATTCAAATCCACTATAAAATTGGACTGACTTTGTTACAACTGTTCCTGCATTTGTGGCATAAAATTTAACATACAAGAATTCAGTTCTAGGTTCACGTCGCCTTGAAGAAAAACTACATAAATCCTTCCTTGTATCTGTGGCTTGTAAAAAAAAAAAACATTTTTTTCGGATAATTTTGTCCTTCATGTCTGTATACAATCTATTTTTATTTGTCTGAATTTATAAAAGCGTAAGGGCCGGCGCTCACTGCCGGAATGGCACGGAACGGCACGGTAAGTTATGCTGCAGCATCCTGTAAAATAACCCGTGGAATGCTTCGGCATGCTGTGACATGCCGCGGCCTCTCTCAGCATCGTTGTATCAAAATAAAGTAACATGAATTCTAAACTCATAGTAATAAGATTTAAAATAGTTATATCAGTAACAAATCCTTTGCCATGACCTGCCGTGCCATGCCGGCAGTCAGCGCCGGCCCTAAACTGCCGAGTTTGATGAATAGATGTATTGCCACAGTACGAGTTTAAGGCACATTTTAGGCCTGTTAGTTCTACTGCTTTTATCTAATAGTTTGAAGTTTCCTATTGTACGGAGATGTTGTGAACTTGTAAGGACAGTCAAGCGTAAAAATGGGTGCATACGACAGTGTAGTAAAAAAGGTAGACACTTTTGATATTTCCTTTTGTTTAAAATTTTGAGAAAAAGAAATGAAACAAAAAAATATAAAAAACGATATTTAGATATTCTGTGTATCTCTTATAGCTCTTATGCTGGCAAATTAAGAGCTATGAGGCATACTTACGATTTTATGAGCAAGTTGTATACATATACCCATATTTTTACACTTGGCTGTACCATAGTCAAAGTTGGTTGAAGTTTAAACTTCGGTTACAGTTATTGTTTAGCACTGTCTAAGTGTTTACTTTAAGTACTTTAATTGTAAGTCTTTATGTTTACTTTTAATACGTTTTTTTAGAGAGAGGCACACGAGTTATGTTAAGTTTTGAAGGATCGGTTCGGGTACTAATGTCACTTCACCTTGAAACATGTTTATGATGTGAATGCATGAAACTGTACTATGCTCTCATTCCTGATCTTTCGTTAAATTAATAAAATATATTTAGTTAGGCCGCGCGCGAACTCGCGTATCGCCTTCGCGGTGAGATATTAACGGGTGGGTATGAGCAGGGATGAAAAGATACCATTGAGGTATCGATACTTTACTTTACTCGATACTGTATCGGTCGTCAAGTATCGATACTTACTCAGTATCAATTTAAAAGTATCGATACTCACTCGTATCGAATAGTTTTTGAAAAAAAAAAATATATAAAACCGAAAAATATTTTAAAATTCTTTAATAATTTATTTTTTTACAAAATAAATCAAATTTTGTAGTGCCCCTAATTTTTTTTTTAATTTGACCATTTTTTTATGTCGCATGATTTTTGGAAGTAGTAATAGGTACCTACTATGTTTAAATAAATGCGTGCTCATTTATATACTGCTGGGAAGACCGAGTAAATGTTCTCATTCCTCCGATGGGTTAGATTTGAAAGCGCAGACTGGATTAGACAAATATACACTTTTTCATACCGCGTGAGGGGCAGAGACGCGTTGCTCTCTCATCCGATCCCCCCGCGCTCCCTCCCTACCGCGCAGGCGATACGCGAACTAAGCGATCGGCTTATAATGAATGTGTCAGTCAACTTTTAGTGTTGATATTCTATTTCATGATAGAATTCCTTAGGAAAAGGTTAATATAGATTCAGATGCGTCACAGAGATGTGTGTAGAATTGAAGATCAAACTTACTGCGGACGTCGCATTTTTCCCGGATGACTTAGGAGGGATTAAATAGTTGATTGGCCCATATTATGTTTACAGTCGAGTGCAAAATATGCGAGATCGCGAAGCGGATTGCTTTCACCTATGTTTTTGCAATTTTCTGTTAAAAATAGTCCTTCATTTTTTTTGGACAGTAGCAAAATTACTATACAATGATAATGAATGAGAGTTGAATTCTTAGGTACATTTTATGGTTTCTTGTGGTCACATCGTGCGATACAATCTGTCTGTTTAGGTTATGACCCGAGTCTTTTCTTTATTTGTAGAGTAGTCAAAGGACACATGACAATGCAACTATAAATTCGTTTTACTTTAGTATACTTTATGGATAAGTTTCAGCGCTTAGTTTTCGTTTCGCACGAAATATCAGCAGCATTAGCATAGGTACTTAATTTTCAGCTTAAGTGTAGTGTAAGCAACAGATTCATTCTATTGCCATTAATTATCATTCGGTATCTATTTGTGTCATAAAATACGGTTTGAAGTCAAGGGTAAGGTTTGTGAGTTGGTCACGTTTGTATGGAATGATACCGTTCTACTGGCTCCTGGCAAATTCCTTTAGATATAATTTTTTATTGTACTTTTTTTAGTTTTCGCTCTTTTTGTAATCGACGGCGCGATGCCATTTTAGTTCGCTTCCAAAATAAATATTTTCTCTATTTACATTACTTTTTTGTTATATCAACTTTGAACTTTATTTACTTAAAAATACTTAGCTTAGATTAAAATTAGTACTTAAGAATTAATCACTATTAGTACGTGTTAGAAACATATATTTTTTACTGCTTTTATGTTGTGGACGAACATTCCAGAATGTACAGTCAACAACGAAAGTCGATGAACACATCTAAATTTTCAAAACACCCGTAGGACTGTAGGTACACTATAAAAGTTCACATGTAACTGAACTGGTTGTTGTACAAATCTCAGTGGACATTCGGGAATACCAAAGGGACATTATTTTTGCAAAAGTCGCTGAACGTGTTTAGTTACATAATTAGCCTGACCTGTAAAATATCAAACTTTGCTGAACAAAACTGACTACATAAATCGAATGGTATGTTTATTACTCAAAACTTGCTGAACGCATTAATTAGTTTTGTCTTAAAAGTCTCAAAATAAGCTGAACAATTATCCACTGATTCGTACAAATTTCTCGCCGGTACGGAATCCGGTGTTTTTTAATTCTATTTTACAGGTCACAAAAGAAATGCTCTGAGAAACTTAAACAGGCGGTCAAATTAAAGTTATAAGTATTTCTTTATCATAATTGTGTTTTACTTGGTAATGGACTCATTGGCGGACGAATATAAATATAACAAAGCGTTTCCTGACGATCCAATGGGAAAATGCCTTAGTTGCCGCCATCATTAGTTTATTTTCTATTATGACCAGATTATGACTGATTGATTTTTCGCTTGTGGGGCAAGCTGTTCGATAATCGGCTGGATATGAATTTGTTCAAAAAATAATCAACACTAAAAAGCTTTCTGCCAGATACTTTCAAAAACTGGAGACAGAAGCCCGAATTTGTCGTAAGCTACAGCATCTATGTTAGGACGCTACATGACTCTATTCATCGGATTCTCGGCAAATCTTTTAAAAATATATTGTGTAGCTACGTTTCGAAATTTATAATATAGAGGTAAATGGAATTTCGTTTGTACATGTTCAGTGACTTGTGTGAAATTCATGTGTCTAGTATCTTTTCTAATGTGTTCGGCGAGTTTCGTTGCTGACTGTACTCTTCAAGAGCCAAAGGAAAAAGTCCTTCCTACTTGTATCTTTAGATTTATTCTCGTTGTGTTAGAGTTAAGTTTGATTTGTATAATCTTTGTATAGCGTCTACACACCGAGCGAGTGGTTGTCTCATAATTGATCGGAGGCATTTGTTAAAACACAATTCGTGTATCTTGTGACCTTGACAATCACACAGCCCAGTCTTCCCTCCATCGGACACTTATCCACTCACCATCGCATTCCCGTCGTCTCACAGTCACAGATACTACACGTAGCGTCATTCCACATGGCACCAGTTCTAATCTGTGACGATTGTCGGTTCCAGGCGAAAATCTTAGCTTGATAAGTCGCCAAGTGTCTATCTTTCTATCAGGATTATAAGGACGGTTAAGACTAGCTGTTTCCATCCTGATAATGTGAAATAAGGTTGCATTTTGTCCCAAAAGTGACACCGGCTGCGTTGTAGAGTAATAGTTCATTAGACAACTTTAAATAGTTTAACAGGACTTAATTAGAAACAAAAATCCTAAAGACATGTTCTCATCTAAAACTACGATTTGGTATTCTTCGCTATAGAACCGGAGTTAATCCACTAATAAGAGAACAGCTTTCAGTGGAGTCGCGGATATCCATCAATTGGAGACGAGCGATACCCGGATGACTCTGGCATTCTTAAGCTAGGTACGGATTTGGCCGTCAAGCTCCCATAAAGACGTGTCCGCCGAACACATCCGTTTGTGAGGCGAGGAATAGATACGGATTTGTCCGCCGGGTGTCTGTCTGTCCGTGATCAATATCAACAGATCGGAACCGGGAAAGATAGCTATCATCAGCCGGCTATACTTGTCACTGTCAAGCTAAAGACGTCAGTAAGTGACAGGTAGCCTATCCCGCGTGCGTGACGTCTCGCGCGTCTCGCTGCGCCTACAGATCCGAGGCGTGCCCGGCTATACAAAACCGTGCCCGGCTATACAAAACCGTGCCCGGCTCTACAAATCCGTGCGTGTGGCTATTGGCTTTCTTTGCTCCGCTACTTTGGACGTCTTTGGTTTATTGTAGCTATATTGCCCATGGAATAAACGATCCGCTCCCCCCTTGATCCTTCACAAGAGCTGAATCCACAGAGAACAGTTTCGCACTGTTTTAAACTACTAGGAGGTATTAATGAAAAAATATTCTCGATTTTAAGAACTTAACTAAAGATGATGATTAATTGTACCTGTCCGGCTAGCCCAGCTATGTGCGCTAGTAGAAACGCGCGCGGGAGACTACCTGGTTGTATGTAGAGATGGGCCGGGTAGCGGTTTTAGTGTCACGCGGTTTTAAGTTTTCAAATCGAGTAGGTAACTCTGCCAAGTACACTCTGTTCGGTTCAAGTTGAATTTTTCGGTGCGAAGCAGGTTTAAAAGTGCTTGAAAAGTATTTTGATGTGTCAGTCGAATAATTAAACAAATATAGTTTAATCATTTATTAATCTAAACGAATAATATCTTAATATCTCGGCACTTAAACCTAGTAACTTGGCACTTAAACCTAGTAACTCGGCACTTGAACCGAGTAAGTCGGCACTTTAACCGAGCGACTCGGCATTTTAACCCAGTTACTCGGCGCCTTAAATGAGCCCATCTCTATTTGTGACTCCTGCAATTAGACAGTGACAGGTTGTCTTTCTCGCGCGGTTCGACTTGCGCCACGCCTTTTTAACGGTACTGTGACAAGGTTCCTTGTTGATGATACTCGCTCGGTGTGACGCCTATTGTTGTATTTTCGGGACTGGGCTGTGAGCTTACATGGATCTGTTTGGAAATTAAACTTGGCTTTTTCAAATAAATGCGTCTTTTATTTTACTATCACGTCTTGATGTTTGGATTGATCAACTGTTTTATTTTATTATCTGGTGACGTCTCCTTAGTCCTAGGTCACCGAGTGGTGCTCTTGGATACAATCCACAGAAAGCTAGGATTTATTTCAATGAAACATAAAATATGAAGCATAAGACGGGACTGGCCCATCAACTTTTTCAAAATAATTAAACAAAAATGTTGACTGACCCTTTTTACCTATCATCTATCACCATCCCAGTTTACTAATAATGAATCGCTTGTTAATTGAACTGTAGAAAAAAATTAGACTCCTGTTATTTGGTTTATCAAATAATAAAAGATCGATATTGATCATCAAACTTCCGGACGCTTGTGACGTCACGCCGTGGTAAAAATTGTACCACGTAGCGATGTCACTCGAAACTTCAGAGCACTGTATCGTAATTTCTTGATTGTCAGATAAGAGGCTCAACGTTTAGCCGGATTGTTACTGCGATACGTGTTTCAATAAGGCGTCCCACGTTTAGCCGCATCGTACTACTACTAAAATTGTAGGATGACCATATTATAAATTACGGATAACTCACGTTTTAAATCGAGTTTAGCTCGACATGTTTCGGGCTAATTCGTAGCCCTTCATCTAGGAGCCGCGGCGCCAACTGCTCTCTTCGCGCGACTGCTCGTGCTCGATGAATTTGATACCGGCGCAACATGTCGAGCTAAACTCGATTTAAAACTTTAGTTATCCGTAATTTAAAAGATGAGTGAGTTTCACGGTAGTTAAATGTGTAAGGATGACCATACTTTACGCCTGGAAGTGGGGAGTGCCCGGAGTTAGGTATGTGGGATTCTTTCCCTCGTCCTATTACCGAATGGAAGGGGAGGGGGGAACATACCCACTAAAACCACTCCGGTGTTGTCGGCTCACTGGGTTGGGAGACGCCATGGGGTCCCGAGGATTCTACCGATGACGTCTCCCCAAAGCTAACATAACCCAACCTAACCTGTTATAACCTCTGAATCCTGTATTGTTTATGCTAGGTAGCGCCACGCGTGTTAAAAATCGGAAATAAAACCGGCAATCTGTCGCTTTATTACATAAATGGCTAGTCGTATTAAATAAAGTATAGCGCCGAATTCATTCCGGCGGTTTTTCATTCATCCGCTTTACAAAACGCCCCTGTTTTTGATAACGGCTAGCCGTGATGTTAAACGGCGAATTATACAATCCGGCTTCGACGTATGTATATTGTGGACTAAAGGTACAAGGGGCAGAATAAAGTACGCCAATATTTGAAAACACAATTTTACCTGGCAAATTCGACAAAGACATGACTGAAAAAGAATTTACATTTTTTGGTAAATAAATTACATTATAGGCAGACGACAGACAGATATAGCTTAGGCAAAATTCTGTTGACACTTCAGTGTTTATTTGGCAATATGGAACCAGAGTTATGATCAAGACTCACGACCCGCTTTAGCAGTACTTGACCGGTTCACTTCCATAGCTATCACAGCATTTAACGGGCGGACATTCGCAAGTCACTTTCTTCATCTTCTTCCTCATCGGGTCGTCCTCCGGATGCTCCTCGAAGTACGCCAAAGCGTCCTCGAAGCACATGGTGTGGTCGACGCGCGGCGCTGGTTTCTTCTTCACCGAGAACCCAGACTTACTGTGAGTTTCTCTTGACTTCATCCGCCATTGCTCCTTCACGCACGGTGGGTCGCAGCCCCTCTCCGTGGTTGGCGGGTCTGGCAAGCAAACACATTCTATCTGCTTCTTGCCCCACTTTCCATGGCCCGACGCCCTGTTCTTCGTCTTGCACAACCCTTTCACTGGACGGTCTGTGTAAGAACTTTTGTCTATCTTATTTTCTGTCATTTGTTCCTGGTCGCATTCGCTGGGACAGATCTTTTTAGGCGTTGCCACCGGGCATGGTGGCGGGTTGTCTTCTTTAGGAGGACAAGGTGGCGGTGGACAGACCAGTGGACAATCTTTTAAGCTACGATTTAAATCGACCTCCTCCACGTAAGAGGGGCACGGACATTCACATTTGTGGTTCTTCTTTCTCTTACACATCGGGTCGTCCTTGCACAGGCAAGGGGCTGCGCCGTGGGTACACGAGGTGTCAACCTTCTTTTCTCCTGTCTTGATTTGGGCTTGGTTCTTTGCATTTTTCTTTTGCTGTTTTTTCCTCTCGGACGACAAGCAAACTTTGTCACATTCGTCTTCCGCAGGTAGTGGTGGGCATTCGCTTATGACATACTTTTTTTGACACCATTTCACATGGCTACACTTCGGGCATTCGTCACTGCTTGTAGGAGCCGTTGATTTTGGATTTGTTTTTCCAAGGCTGATGTTATATTTCTTCTTTTTGCTGACCGGCTTGTGATCGCTTAGACATGTTGACTTCTTGCCGTCTGCGCATGGCAACTTGAACTGGACTGGACTGGACTGGTCATTCATAGGTTTTTCACATATGACCGTTTTCTTTACAGGTTGTTTTTTATTTTGCGGCTGTGTTTCTTTACACTTGACAGTGTCGAGAGTGTCGCGTGAAGCTTGCGGTTCTTTTTTACATGGAACTGGTGTCGTTTGTTCCGTGACCTTGTTTGTTGGTTTTGGGCATTGGCACGTGCTATTTTTTTTATCGCCACTGTCCATCGGTGCTCCTTGACATGTTCCATCTTTTCCATTTTGGCCAGCTGCTGTTGGTGGTGGGCATTCACAGGTAACATTTTTCTTGTCGCCTTTTTCCGACGCCTTTCCTGGACATGTCTTGCCTTGTCCGCTTTGCCCTGCAGCCTTTGGTTCTGGGCATTCGCAAACAATTTTTGTCTTATCGCCTTTAGCGGTTGCCTTTCCTGGACACGTACTACCTTGCCCCGTTGCTGTTGGTCGTGGACATTCGCACGATACGTTCTTCTTGTTACCTTTATTCGTTGCCATTTCTGGACACATTTTATCTTGTTCATTTGGCACTGCTGCTTTTGGGAGTAAACATTCGCATGAAGTTTTCTTCTTATCACCACGGTCTGCTTGCCCATCAGGTGTCGGTAGTTTGCACTCACAGATTACAGATTTTTTACTCTCACACGAACAACCATCGTTCTGACTTGTAGGGGGAGAGCATTTGCATTTTGAACTTCTTTTAGTAGGACGTTCTATTGTGTCATTTGGCTGCCGTGGAGGTGGGCATTCACAGACGCTTTTTTTACATACACAAGTTGATAAAATAGCTGGCTCATGTTTTGTTTTGGCTGCACATTGGCATAGTTTTAAATTATGTTTATCCAGGTAATCTAGGCAAGGGCAATTCTTCTGTTCTATCATTTGTTTAAGACTATCAACATCTTTTTCATTTTGTTTGGCTGTTGTTTGTCCTTTTATTAATAAGATTGGTGGTGGACATTCGCAGACCTGGGTTGGTTTAGGCTCAGGTCGATTGGACGCTCTCGTTACTAAGTCTTGTAGGCATTGGCAAGGTTTGACGGTGTCGCCGCAATGGCACTTCGCCAGTTCATATGCAGAATCCCTTAGGCTGTTTGTTATTTGTGCGAGACTGTCAGTCATTTGGGCCAGATCTCTTACGTTTCTTTCACACTGTGTCTCTGCCGTGTGTTCTACCGGACGCGGCGGCGGGGGGCTGTGACGACGGAGCCTCGCCTGGTTCTTCTTTTTGCACCACCAGAGCCGGTTGCCCTTTTTTCCACTCTGTTCCTTCGATTCTTCTTCAGTGCAAGGCATCGGCCTGCTTTTTGCTGGACATGTGTCTAGGTCGCTTTGATCTGGAATTTCCAATGAAATAGTTGAAATTATGTTTCATGTTTTTGTTTTGGTAACTTGAACTTGTCTTAGGGTGGCCTGACAAGAATTATAGGTAAATTGTTATAGAAAGTTTTTTTTTTACTTTTTGCCTTAACTTTGTGATAGAAGTAAGTACGGATAGTGTTATAGTATTCTGTTATGTTATCCTAACAAAAAAAAAAACAAAAAAAAAACGAGTAGTTTTTACTACTAAACCGAGATTCAAGGCAATGCTTTAAGTGGCCCTTGTATGAGTAACTCACCTCTACTGTGTACATTTTCATCAAACTCTATATCTTGCCACTTTGGGATACATTCTGACCCTTTAGATTCACGTGGTTTAATAATTGACTTTCTCTTCATTGTGTTTATTTCTTCTGCTTGACACGGAGGTGTATCCGATGTTGATACATTTTCAGATTCTTGTTTACAAACAGATTGTCCGGAATCTCTCAATAGAGTAATCGTTAGAGATTCTGGTGCCTTTTGCTGATTTAACTTGACGCATTCATCGACAGGTGGTTCCGTTGGAACTTGGACTGGACCTGTAGGACACTCATTCGCTGTTTGTTGGTCTGGTTTGATGTTTTGGTCCTGAGTGGAGCTTGCTGGGCATTCCGATGCCAGTTGCTTTTGCATCTCTGCACATTGATCGGGGAACTGTTCGTTTGGAGTTGCATTAGGTGGACACCATTGTTCTGTTACTATTTCCTGCTTGATACATTCAGCGGCAGGTAGTTCTACTGGCCCTAGATTCGCGTTTTTTAGACAATTTAATGCATTTTGTTGACTTTGATTTATGTATTCTGGACATTCTATTACATTTTGCTGAAGTAACTTTTGGCATTCATCGGTTGCCTGTTCGTTTATAGTTGAATTTGGCGGACACAGTTGTTCTGTTACCATTTGCTGCTTTATACGTTCAGCGTTAGAATCTTGATTTGAACTTGCTTGACCTTCCGATGTTGGTATACACGTAGTTGCTGGTTCTCTCGTTGGCTCTATAACCTTGCTGGCTTCCGGGCAAGGTTCCGGGCGACACGTTTCTGGTGTTATGTTATTTTCCTGGCAGATAGCCTTTGATTGATCTGCAGAAATCAGTAAAATAGGTAAGTTAAGTAGTAAATTTTTAAATTTTTAAATACTAATAAACGGGGGAATTAAAGAATTTTAGTTTAATGGCCTAATTTGGTTGAATAATATGTTAAAATACTGAAAATGTGAAGATGTATAAATAGTTTGTTATAGTAATTTTATGAGATTTTGAACGAAGTAAGGGTAGGCATTTTCTTATTGCGAATTAAGAATAGTAATTATACCCGTTAATAGTGCAGTAACTTGGTAGGAAGTTACAAAGTTACATACCCAAAGTGGAAGGTTGGCAAACGCCTGAACTATCGACTTCAGCTGATTTGACATCTTTTGCTATTACCGAACATTGCGCTTTGCATTCTTTAGGCAAACTGGACTGGTTCTCATTATATGAGTCAGGGGAACATTCGCTAACAATTTGTTCTGTCTCATCTTCACAGGGCCGCTCTTTGGTATCTCTTTGACACGTCGGTGTCCCGGTGCTACCTTTTTTCTTAATTCTACCGAATGTCTCAGATATTTTTTTGATAAGGTCACATTTTGAGTCCTTCTTTTTTTGACGGCAGCACCTATGTGATGATTTTGGATCATGATCGCATGTTGTGGATTCTTTTTCTTCGCTTTCACATGGTTTAGGTTCCTGTTTCTTAACTTCGCATGATTTGGGCTCTTTTGTCTCTCGATCACACAGTTTAGATATTTTTTTGTAAATGTCACATATTTTTGAATCTCTTTTAACTTGATCACAGGGTTTTAAATCTTTCTTCTCTTTATCGCATGGTTCTATTTCTATTTGTTCGGTATCACATGGTTTTGGTTCATTTTTCTCGTTGTCACACGGTTTTTGTTCTTTTTGCTCGTCATCACATGGTTTTGATACTTTTTTTGCCTCGTCACATGGCTGCGATGATTTGTTTTCTTTGTCACATGGTTTGGTTTCTTTTTTTCCGTCGTCACATGGTTGCGATTCTTTTATCTCTGGACAACTTTTTAATTCTTTGTTTTCTTCATCACATGGTTTCGATTCTTTTTTATCGTTTTCACATGGTTTTGTTTGTATTTTATCATTGTCACATGATTTTGTATCTTTTTTCGTGACCTTGCATGTTTTGTTATCATTCTTTTTAGTATTTTTTTTACTGTCGGGACAAGATTTTGAGTCCTTACATGAACATGGGCTTATTTTCTGAGATACCGTTTTGTCCTCATCACAGGACGTTGGCCCTTTTCTAGGGGGATCGCAAGGACAGCAGTAAGGACCGAAACGAACTTTATTTGATTTATTGCTCTTATTCGGTTTAAGACTATTTTTCGATACTTTGACCTTTATTGTTAACTGTGGTTTTTTGTCTCGTTTCTTGAGATCTTTTTCTGTGTAAGAACAGCAGGAGGAATCATCATTTGAGTTTACGCATTCCTTGGGATTTTTAGGTGGGCATCCTGTGGGGTCAGGGTCCAGACAGAGCTCGTTGCAGGCTGCAGTTTCTCTTTCTCGCTTCATATACCTTAATTCGTCAGAGAATGAGACCCTTGAACGAATCATCTTATACCTGCTCGAATGTGCAGTTGATATCAAACAAACCTTAGAGCTCTTAGTAACCAATCGTTTGTTCGGAAGCAAATTAGGGGTCTCCTTGTAGCCAGATTTACCACAGTAGAGGTACCGAGCGATACCTTTACCAGGGCCTTTGCTTCTACAACCAGTTTCGGTCTTGTTAATGTTTATCTCTAAATTCTTACGCTCCTGATTCCTTAAACACTCTCGCTTTTCTGAACACAGCGAACACAATCTAGAACTAATATTGGTGGAGCAAGTGGACAGATTTAGATCAAGTGCTCTGTTCCAGGTGGCACGTCCTGTTGTCGTCCTCTGTTGCTCTAAGTATCTGGGAGGGATTCGCGGCTTTTGAGGTGGTTCTGTGTCTGCCCTGTTGTCAGGACTATGTGTGCCTTTGGTTGTGTTCCTTGTCCAGGCATTAGTGACCGGTAAGGCATGCGATGCATGCCCGTGACATGTGTATCCAATTCCTGAACATTTTATCGCCGCCGACGGACCAACAGAGTCCTTTTTTCCTCTCTCTTCTGTTCTTGTATGGCGCCTAAACGCGTTACAAGGATCTATGTTTTGTTTATTTTCATGAGGCACAACTGAAAATTTGGTGACTGATTAAATTAAAGCTACGAGTTGGGCTAGCCTTCTGAAAAAGAAAAGGGTGGTCAGACAAGTAACCCAAAGAGACTTTGCTAAATCATGCCATACAGATCTAGCGTTATCATAGTTACTTTTCATTCGATCCAACATCTGCGCTTCAAATCACGCCAAATAATGAAGTTTAAGTATATTCCAATAATGCCCTTATTAAATGGTTGAGATGACATTAAAATGATCATGACTCCCAACACTTATTTCAATATTTCCTAACTACTTACGTTCATTCAGGAGTACTCAGTCGTCAATATAGTTTCAAGTGGAATGGCAATTCAAAAAAGTGTTCGGAATATTACCTATTGACAACTGCGTGTTCATTATGAACGACACTTACATTTTATATTTTTCAGTTCAGAGAATGAATCCAACTTCCCTATATAGATTAATGAATCCAATTCTTCAGATGAGGTATCGTCAGGATCGGAAGGTGACATGACAATAAAGACAGACGAGGAACGCCTCAAAATATGCTTTGTTTGTCGTCTCGTTGCAGCCTGTAGTCTCAATCGATTTTGTGGTTGTAATGTCGTCATTACTTCTGATACATCGGAACTCCGAGCACCATTCCAGGGTTTATTAAGATCTGGCTGTTTCTTGGTTCGCTGAGCTGGTTCAGTTCGTTGCCGGCGAGCCTTTACCTCAGATACCAAATAAATCTTAGCGTCATTTCCAGGTAAATTGTGTGTAACTTTGTTTCTAGAAAGAGACAGATTCGCCAAAATCATTTTGCTAAGTATACCTAATTAGAACTGATACAACAAGTAAAGAGTGCAGGCTGGATTACATAGATAGTTACCTATAGAACCAAAAAATTCTGGGTTCAGAGCTAATCTCCTTTGAGTGTTCGTTTTTCGATCTCTTCATGCAATAAACATCGGTACCGATTTCTACCTCCGACGTGTCTCTCGTGGTAGCGCAAGAAAAATTTGTCACCGTGCTGTCATAAGTAGTAGTGGATCCCGTCTCAATGAGATACAATGAACCGGAACTTATTGGTGTGACGTTATACGAATCGGTTAAAATTATACGGGAAGATGCTGTCAACTTTCCTGATCCGTCGACTTCTAAAGTAGGCTTGTAAATGTAGATAAGATCTGCGTTGTCACCTTCGAAATTTCTCACGTAAATGTTGTCTCGCGATTGATTTTCGTTATCTTCGTCGCCATTTACGAAATTAGAGGAAAAAGTTGACTTCGAATCATTCACTTCTGCTTTCGAATTAGTGCTTGAAAACGTATGATATTTAACATTGTCAGAGTTGATATTATTTTTCGTGAGTGTTTTGTTACTGTTCTCAATTACTTTAATAGCGTTCGCTAAATTTGGTAATGGCGGTAAACTTGTTGCCTTGTCATGGGTTTGTATAATGCCTTTGGTGTCAGTGCAAACACTGCAAGTTTTTTTTCGGGCGGATATGGAACTAACATCAGACAGCGAAAGTTTAATTCTCAAGTAACTATTTCGATACGATAGTCCCTTCATATCGCAAGTGACGCTTTTTTCACGTACAACTGCGCTACTAGGTATATTGTCCAAGTTTTCCTTCAAATGTGGTAAATTTGCTATTACGCCTTTACTTTTTTTCTGTGGAATTGATTTTCCTACGTCACTTGTTTTTAAGTTTTGCCTGTCTTTTACATTAACCTTAGATGTATCTCGCTCTATGTCATTATCTTTGGTTTCACGCTTAACAACTTCTCCTTGTTCAGACACTGATTTGCTACCTTTGGGTTTTTGTATAGTTTGTGGGACATCAGGCATTATTGCTTTGTCTTTTAATAATCGGAAAAGAAAGTTTTCTAAACTTATTTTGCTCTTTAGGAATGGATTTCCGGCAATCGCAATGCATGGCAATAACTTCTCTTTCGGCTTAGTTATTCTTTCTTCGATAAGTTTGGTCGAATCAGTTGTCTTATTGATTGATTTTTTTGGCGACGTTTGTTCACTTTTTTCGTCTGTCCCACGTGTTTTTAGTTTTCCAATTAGTGTTTTACCTTGTGGTGGCGGAACAAGCCTCACGCCTACTTCAACTTCCTTAAACAGTACTTTTTCCGGAGACTTCGTGTCTCTTGGCCGCAGCTTGTGAGTTTTATTTGCTGTTGTAGATTCATAATGTTCAAATTTGTCTTTAGCACAAGGTGTTTCTACGAGAACCATGTAACCAGCTTCAGTCCCGAATTTGTTAAATAATGTTTGCATGTATGACTTGGCTCTGCTTTTGATTGTTTTCTCTGTTTCTATTCTGAACATTGCTCTTGAATTGCTATCAAGTTCAATCTTTTCAATGAGCGCTTTTTCTGCAGGTGTTCTTCCCTCTGGTAATGGTATTCCGTATTCTAGTAATGACCTCAATATATTTTCTTTATGTGATAGTGATTTTCCTTTTAAAGGTGTAATAAGCCCCGCAGCATGAGCCCTAGAATATCTTTCTTTTTCTGCGGCATTTGCAGGCCCCGGTGGTAAACCAACATATCTCCTAACTTTGGCTATGACAGCCCTTTCGGATTCCGTCTTCCCTTCGGGGAGGGGGATATTGTTCATCGCTAGGATACGAAGCATTTTTTCTCTCTGCGCTAGCGTCTTGCCCTCCAGAGGTGTCAAAAGGCCGGACGCCCTTGCCTTGCGTAATTTCTTCGACGGCACCCTTACCGTCGGAGCTTCGTCTAGTTGATCCGTCCTGTAAAGTATTTTTTCAATAGGACTATTCTCATCTTCACAAGGTTCATGTTTAGTCGTATATTCGGTATTATGATTATCGCACAGCTGCTTATCACATTTACCGTTTACTTCAGCAGGTGTCATAATACCGAACGCTTTCGCTATTCGTATTTTTTCTGAAGTCGTTATCTTAGGTCTTTCCGGTTGCGGCTCATTCTGGAGCATAGATAGTAATTCATCTTCCTGCGACGTCATAGTAGATACCGTCTTTCGGTTCGGGGCCGCCGTCACTACTCCTACGCTTGTGCTTGCCTTGGCTGCTTCCTTGACAACCTTGCGTAAATCTTTAGGGAGATAACCGCACACAACGCATTTGCAGGGATCACACTTTTTCTTTTTGTAACAATCGTAAAGACACTTGACTACTTCGAAGATCGCAGCCGAAGTGCACGTGCGGCATCCGCCTTCTTTTTCAGTCCTCAGTTGACAACGGTAGATGCTCAACTGAGCCTGCATCAGAGGATGTTTCAGCAGAGTCTTACAACCCGGTGGGACTCTCTTGGGGTCCAAGGATACTGTATTGACAACAGCCTTCGTCTTAAACCGGATGCTGCTATTCATGCAGGTATCAGAGCACCGTCTTCTCGTATGATTCCTGCTGACATAACGTTGCACATCGGGCGTGCTACGTTTCTTTAACAACACTTTCAAGTAGTCATCTATCGTGATAAAACTAGTCGCTGGGTTTTTTCTGCGCCGCGTTAGATTTGTCTGTTTAGCATTGAGTTTCTTTTGTTCCGTGTTCGCTTTTGTTTTTACTGTAATAATAATTGTTTTCTTGTCATGAGATGGGTTATTGCCACTGTTAACGCGGCTAGGCGAGCAGTGTTTGTTGATATATTTAAGGCATATCTTTTCGGAGTCGTGTTTAGATAAATCAACTTTCTGTCTGTGCCGGTTGTACCTTACAGCCATGCCGTCTGCTGTTTGTATCCTAATCGTTTTCTAGACCATTTCACTCCAACAACAGTCTAGAGACATCCCGCTTCTCTCCTCAACTGAAAGTAGGTAAATCTCATTATTGGCGATAGTATCTTTGAATTCACGTGCTCTGTCTACCCCTCTTGGGAATACAGGCGTGAGAATATGAATATGTAAAGAAACGAATGCGTTTGTTTTTGTACTTGTATGAAAATGAACTCAATACTCCCTTCAAAGAAAGTACCTACCACGAATAAACCAATTAATTAAACAGGTCGGCGTTCATGAGTGGTGACTAAGTTTGGATTTGAACCACTTTATTTTATGGGTGACAGATATTGGTTCAAAGTGAGTATTTAAACCGGGAACTTGAGTGTAGGTATAGATATCATTGTTATTGAAACCATGTCGCATAATGTGAACAAATGTTTAGAAATAAGTGCGGGGCGGTGCGATCTTTTTGACAAAACAATTACCCCTTTCATACGAAGAGACCCAAGCACGAGACAAGTTAATAAATCACTTCACTTTATAAATTTTACTTGACCGAGATACTCATTCACCACTTGCTTCGCCTTTCACCGTCACAAGTGGTGCATCCATCAGGCTCGAAGACCTCACATTTCTACAAATTTTATTTGTATAATATTTTTATCAAAAATTTAATATTTTTCACATTTTTACTCGCATTTTGATTTTGATAGAAATACATCAGCACCCTGCTGACGACTGACAGTGTTGACAATAGCAACTTCACGTTTTCAAAAAGTATGTACCTAATAAATCCTCTGATAATCTATGGCGGTAGAAAAAGTGACGTCCGTCTAGCACCCGTCCATGAAGAAATCAACGTAACGAAAAGTCATGCCACCTAAACACCGTTATAAAATGCACTCCTAGCTTTATTACACATTCAGCCATGCCTTGCGGTTGCCGGGGAGTTCAATTCAAAGTGTGCAGTTGCAACATGCTGCGAAGCGGACCGTGGGGCACGGAGCCAGTTTTTGTCACCCCCGGCTGCTTACGGTACCAAGCGAGCTCTCTCAAAGTTTGGCTCATGAGGATCGTGGAGGGGTTTTATGAAAGATGCGCTGCATACAATTTAAGGTATGTATAAATGATGCATGGCGACCACAGGGCAGGTCCAGGCCAGGCCTCCGTCACTCCATGTACTTGCGCGCTATAATTACCTACCGCCCGGCTGTGCGGTCACGGTCCGCCGGCGGACCAAATTCAGTGCGGTGTTCGCAAGCGAAGCGCACGCACGCTGATAATTTTTAATAGTTCGATTCGTTCGTACGCTTGCCTACAATGCCGTGTGGTGCCATATGTGCTGTAGATGGGTGCAAATCAAGCAACACTTAAGTTTAATAACCGGGAATTTAGAAAGGGTAAGAAATTTATAAAAAATTATACAGGGTTACTGGTAACTCGACGTATTCTTGGTAGGACTTAGGAGCTAAAATGCAATATTTTTAAGCCATCATATGTATGGTTGAAAATTAACGGTTCTTGAGTTATGGATTTTTTAAGATTTTTTTTAAATTTCCCAAAATTTTACATTACGACACCCACGGGAAGAAAAAGTGAAGTGCTATTCTAACCCGGCACCACACGGGGATTACTTACTAAAATCAGTTTGTAACTAATTCTTTTTGAGTAGTTCTATGTACGGAAAGCCTCAGTCGTCTAGTTGCGGAGAGGAGCCCGTCCAACAATTTACAATTTACGTGCATTTAAGAGGATAGGAGTCGCACCACTTCTCCATACAAACGTAGTCCCCATTTCCATTCCATTAGAGCAAAAATCCGTAGTCCATTAGAGCAAAAATATTTGTTTTTCATTATATTTGTACCTATCTGTTGTGGCTATGCTCCTATGATTTGCTTTTATCGATATTCTGAATAAGAAAAAAAATGAAAATTAATTTCGATAAAAGCAAATCATAGGGGCATAGCCACAACAGATACAAATTTAATGAATTTTTTTTTGCTCTAATGTCATTATTCACGGAGAAAACAGGGGACTACGTTTGTATGGAGAAGTGGCGAACTCCTATCCTCTTAGGGGGTCGACCGTCTGTTCCAAAGGTATTGCCCGTACCGGACGTTCACTGGATCAAAGAACAGCGGTATGCGGACCCTGAGAGACGTGGTGGTGTTGGCATTCTTCCTCATCGCAAATCTCGTAGTGTTCCTGAGCATTTTGACAAGGATCACCATGCACATGTCTTGTGCCATCGTGGAATCTGGCAACTGGATTAAGAGGTGGGTTCGTCACAAGGTAAAGTCGGACATATGTACCATCACGAACAGGGATTGTTGAGCTACTTACCTATGTTTTTAACTTGGTCGTGTAATACTAATCCAATAGCTGACATCTAGCCTGTCACATCGGTCATTGATTACACGTCTAAATTGCGAACAGTGGCAAGTGGCTCAACAATCCCTGTTCGTGACTGTACATACATAAACGTCACGCCCCATTCCCAGCGGGGTAAGGCAGACAACAGAGCGCCATTCACTCATATTCTGGCATACTTGTCTCGCTTCACTCTCGTCATACACGCTCGACGGTTTCGGGTACTCAGTTCCCTAACTTGGCCTCTCTTTAGAACATCGCCAATCTGGTCGATAAACGTTCTTCGAGAGCGCCCTCGACCGACTTACCCTAACACTTCCCTTGTAGATTTGTTTACACACCCTTGCTACATCCATTCCCTCCACAAGCCCAAACCAACGCAACTTGCCTATGTGGGATAATGAATTGATAAGTATAAGTGTCAAATTGTCTAATAATGACACAGTTTCCAGCAAGTTGGATAGTTAGTCCGTGGAAACGAAGGGGTGGCGGGGCGAGATGCTACTGACGTCAGCGGGGAGTGTGGGGGCGGCGGGGGGTAACATTACGTGTCGCTATGCCGAGCTACCTCCCCCCCCGTCTCATTCCCAGGGACGGTCGCGCACGATGTTTTCACTATACATACATACAATCACGCCTGTATTCCCAAACGGGCTAGGCAGAACACACAAAACGCTACATAGACAAAACGATGACTATTTCACGTTTTCTGGCCACTTCTAGCATCATATGTTTTAGGTTTTGAGGTGGCAGGTACAATAGTGACAAGATGCTAGCCTATCGCCTAAAGTAGGTATACCTCAACCTATGTCCTTAGTCGCCTCTTACGACATCCACGGTAGAAATGGAGGTGTTATTCTAAACCAGACACCACACAGAATTTTCGGACTATGTTACTATGATAAGTCTTATGCGTAGAACGACGCAGTACTTTTTTTAACCGACTTCAAAAAAAGGAGGAGGTTCTCAATTCGACCTAATTTTTTTTTGTGTGTATGTTACTCGATATCTCGGAGACCCGTGGACCGAGCGTGGACCGATTTTCAAATATTTTTTTTTAATCGAAAGGGTATAACTCGAAATTGGTCCCATTGGCACGAAACCAGGATCTGATGATGGAATCTTGGAGAAATCGAGGGAACTCTTCAAATTTTATATGGAGATGTACGGCGTTTTCGGTAATTTGTTGATGAAGTTTACATTCAGTAAACAGAATACTTTCAAAATATTGCTAATTTGAAGTCGGGTTTTTTTTGTTTAAAATTATTTCAGATCCCTGTGCTCTTCGTCGAGCTGTGCCGACGACACCGCGGGTCCGTTGAGCCCCACTTATGAGATGTCACATAAACCACGTTTATTGAACTGTTCCTAAATCATTGATTATGAGATTATGACCAAAGAGCGTGTGATATTGATTGTACAAAATAGATGGGACCATCAACTGTAAAAGTAATAGACATTAATTTAGATACGGAATTTAAAATATACATAAATTTGTAATCAAATTATACAGGGTCTGTATCGAGTGCATTCAACCATACGAAAATAAATTTTACTCTAGGGATAAATCACTCGTTACGAGTAAATAAATTTTTCACATGAAAAAAAGGGGTGAAAGTGATTTATTCCATTGAGCAAAGGTCACCGCTGACATGATTGGAGTAATATAAATTTATGTCTCTTGGATTTCGAGCATTTTTACAAAATGTTTCACATCTATCGATCGCTATAATCGATACAAAAATGTTGATTGGCCCAAATACTAATTATCAGCTCTTCGATGGTGAATGTATTGAGGATGAGTACTTAGCATGCACCATTTTGACAACTGGTATTAAAATATATTCAAGCTAAAATACCAACTATTATCGAGTGATCAATGTCGTTTTATAAAAAGTCATGTATAGAAAGTTTTATGGTTAATATTTCGAAAATGTACGTGTGTCGCCGATTTTTTAAATACATTGTTTTACATACAAATGGTTTGTTTCCATTTTTGTAGATTAATTTTACTCAACTCTCTCTCTCGAGTCGAATCAAAATTTTGTAATATGACTTATTATGAATATGAAAATCAGAAAAAAAACAGAATTGTTAACATCACATCCCTTTATTTAATAATAAAGTACAATTATCCACGTATAATGTAAACTAACGCGTCAATCCTTACAGCTAACAAAAATTTGACTCAGGCACTTACAACTAGGTTATAATAAAATACATTTTCCACTTTTTTAATGATTTTCGCGATTTCATGACTAGAAATTAAAACGTGGCCTATAACTATAATTTTGTTATTTACTCGAAAGTTAACAATCATACACTAATTAATTATCCAATTACATAAACTGCTTTTGCCACCTTTTTTCTCGGCAGAATAAACATAAGGTGTATAATGCCGACTGAACACACTCACTGAGACCGAGTGAGAGCCTCGTGCCGCACTCTTCGCATCTTATTAGTAAGAAAAAGACACACGCAGGTCTCGCCCTGTCTCGGCAAGTGTGTACATCCGCCATAATAAGAAACGTCAGACGATAGGTATAATTCATCTCGTACGCAACGCGACACACGCCGTGCCGATATAGACGTAATGATAGCGTGAGCTAACATTGTTGTATTTTACCATCCTTCGTTGCAAAACGTTTTGCGAATGTTTGTTCCGCCGATTTATTTCTGTATCTGAAGACCCCTTACTAAATTAACTTACGAACAAGGCTGAGAAGGTGCTCAAAAGCATGAGAGCACTTTGCGTCGGTTTGAGCATGCCCAGACATTTTTGAACACCTTCAACTAACGGAAGCACTCAACAGTTCCCGGGTAACATTTCTATAATAAAACCAGTATTATTATAGAATAGTATTGTTTCTATGGTAAAAAAGTAATCCGCCTCCACCAAATAGGCTGAGACAAAAAATGGGACACGTATTTTGTATAAAAGTAACGGAGAGATTTTTCTCCGGCAGTGTTACGGTACACTATTTTAAACTAAAAAAATGTCGGAGGTATTTTCGTCATTCGGAAGTGATCGCGACATTCTAGTTGGTACATGGACTTACCTCAGACGTTTAAAGAAGGGGTTTATATAATAAATTTGACGTGTATAATAACCATCTGTGCAGATGCGGTTTTTTTACGTGGATTGAGGCAAGCTTGTTTTTGAGGATTTATGGCTATCGTCATAGTTAGGGTGACCGCACCAGTAATGGACATAGAACCAGTAATGGACAATGACTCTTATTTACTACCCACTAAGGAAAAGTCATTTGTTTTACAACCATCTATTCACAACTCTATGGTCTTTAAATTATGAATGAAGTGTCCATCACTGGTGCTTGTCAGCTTAAACCGTCCATAACTGGTGCCGTCACCCTAGGGTATTTCATTCGAATTGAAGAAAAAAAATACGTGTCCCATGTTTTTTATAAACAGAAGGCGGACCAACGATTTCCGCAGGAAACTATATGGACTTCGTATGTTCATCTACTACGTTTGATATCAACGAGAAAGCTTCACAAAATATTATTATATAACTATTGCATAAGGAACCGTTGGACGGCGAGATGTGCTTTAATAGCAAATGTGCAAAATTTAAATACTTTAAATTAAAAAATGGCAAATTTGCAATGCGTGAAGACGAGTGGCCTTTGACTGTGTGAGATACGCCCATTTTAAACCTCACTAATAAAATATTATTACGAGTACAAGGTATCTGACTACTTTAGGAGACACGCACACTGCGGCTCGATGATACACTAGCTGAGACTAACTGAGACCTGCGTTCGCCTTACTTGTGATTAGAAGGGTAAGGCAAGATGATCTCACTCGGTCTCGGCGAGTGTGTACAGTCCCTATATGACCGATACAAAAGCCACACGAATTCGTGATGTTAATGTTAATGTATGCGAAATATATATAATAATATGATTATAATCTCTACATGCTGCTTTTGTTAAACTGTGCTAATATAAAATATAACTACGAAAGTGGTTACATTGATTACATAAAAAAAATAGGGTTAAAGTCTCGAATCAAAAAATATAGCAAAGTAGTTAAGATCCTTACGCGCATAAATGGTTAATCAACCAAATGAGATATACAATAACTTAACTACTATTAGGAGTCTTAGACTAATTTATTGTCACCTAAAGAAAAGAGCACAGTTAAAGGAAAACACTTATTTATGTTTTTCATAGTGTTTCTTAGGTACCGCTATGAGCGTGGTCATACATACATATTTTTGTAATGAATATTAGTCCCCGTTTATAGGGTAAACGTGCTCGACACCGTACCAGTATGACGCATGAACAATCAAAGCAACATAGATGAAATTGGCAATAAAGAGAACTTCTTTCTTTCAAAAACCCATGTCACTCAAAATGTTCCCATGTCATATACTAGACTCAGTGTCGATCAGTTGGACATTTACCTTAACCGCGCCTTGATATTGATATTTAGATGATCGTGTACTTGGTAATTATACATACAAATAATTGTCGCAACAAAAAATCCATCCTTTTCCTATAGAAACGAAGATAAGCGTCAATCCTATCCATATTATTGACAAACATTTAGATGTGTAATGAAATGCATGAAAACACTTACGTATAATGTAGTAAAATATGTATGCGAACGGTACAACGCCGATTATGTATAGGTACATCGATTATAAGAACAACATACATCTATAAAAATAATTATGTTTTTAATATTATTTGGTACTTACCGGAAGATTTAACATTTTATACTCGTCCGGTAGTACTAGTATTACAAAAGGAAGTATCTTTTCAACTCCTTTTTACAAAGAAACTCCCTCTTTATTTATAAAGATACCTCTTCCCAAACGCGCGCAGCAAAAGTGGGCCATTTTATAATAAGCAAGTTGCATTTTTATCTCATTTAAAAAAAAGTTTATCCGACTCAAAATGAAGAGTATAGTGGATATAGATGGCAAAAATGTCTCATTCTTCTCACTTGAAATGGGAGTCACGGAACGGAATCATGAATTTATATGAGAAATTAGGGTTTTTTATTCATACCGATAGCACCCGTGATTAATGAAAACATTAATAAGTAAACTCAGCCGTTTCCAACCTGATTGATACGGGCGTGAGGGTTAAATTCAGTTGAATTTGATACTTATTGACGGTACGTAATGATTATGACTCAAGATTTAAACCTCGTCGTCATAGCTCGGTTTTAAAGGGTTATTTTATGTCTATGTCCAGGCAGATCTCGCGCTGCACGCGGTTTGGAAGATGGGGTGACAATTGTTATAATATGTTATGAACAGTCTCCTGAATCATTTTGGTGGCATGAGACGCCCAAGACGGGTTGCTATAATTAACGATTAATATTGGCAGTTACACGATTACAATGTTTAAACAGATTAAATTTAGATATGTGATTGACCGTCGTATATAATCTTAACTTTAACGGTCCGAAAACCTAACACATTTCCGTATTAAGTACGGCAAATAATAAAATAATGAGATACTAAACTAAAAAAATGGCGGCATTATTTTAGCACATACAAAAATAAAGTAATCCACTGGATTTAAAACAAAAAATAAACGATTATTTTAACGAATTTATGCGATTCAGAACATTTTTTTATTACCTTATGATACATTATTACGATGTAAGCGTTAACAATATTGCATAACTATAACAAGAATAATTTTCCATCAATAATTTTTAATTATTTCCCAAAATTATCAAAAATACCCATATACCAATGTAAAAAGAAATTGGGTCAAAGAGCCAACTTTAGGGTTTTTATTCTTTTTTTTTGGGGCTTTTTTGGAAAAAATCCAATATGCATATACCTCCAACATCACTGAATATAAAATAAAATAGGTAAATAGAAAATATTAACCCAGAAATTTATAATATTACACGCAAGAAATTAAATTTCTGTATTCCACATCACCTTTTTACTATGAGATTTTGTTGCACCTTTAAAAACACTTAAAGCCCCGTATTAATGGTAAACATTTGTTTAGCAACAAAGTTGGACCAACATGCTGCGGAGTGCTATCAACGCGTTGCAGAGTTGATAGCGGCATGTCGACAAATTCTCGCTCGACGAGCGTAAACATTCCCGCAGCTCATCAACAATGTTGATCAACTGTCGCTAGACAAATGTTTACCATGACTACGGGCGTAGCGACAGAGTCTTGCTGCATGCCAAATACACTTGTCAAGATATATGGGATCCATTCTTTACATTCGCAAAGCGCTAGCGCATTAAACACTTTCCTGAGATGTCCATTTAATGAAACTACCACTTTCTCTGCAATGCACTTCTAATTCCGTCCAGTAGGCTTTTGGCATAACGCAGAAATAGTAAATATATGTATATACTTGTGCGCGACATAGATCGTCTTCTGACGTCTTTATTTAGACAATCCCAAGTATAATTTAGTTGCGCCTTGTTGTGCTAAGTCTACACTTGTGCAAGCTGCGGATAATTTCAAAAAAGTTGGATTAGCTCTCGAAAATTTCAAGAAAGTTTCACATGAAACAGGAATATTTGGATCCTCATACAATATTATGAGAAGTTTCCAAAACTTTCCGATGTGAAAAATTCCGCGTATTCCGCTACACACTCGCCGAGATCAGGCGGGATCATCGCGCCGTACTCTTCTAACCATTCCGGTAAGAGAAGGACGGCACGCAAATCTCACCCGGTCTCGGCTAGTGTGTACATCAAGTCCAAAGATAGAAAAAGTGCGTTGGCGATGTACATTTCAGAAAGTGAACATTTTGGGAAAGAGTTTTCCACTGTTTTTTTTGGTTTTTATTCAACGTTATGGAACTTAAGAAGGGCTCGGCCTTTTATCTCGGAGTTGCAAAGCTTCCTCACCACTTCTTGCGCCTCTTCTGCCTGGAACACCGAGTGGGGTGGCGGCTCGATCTGTCAAGCGAGGAAAAAACAACTGTTAGTTGGCTCGAAGAATTTTGTACTAGTGTGAATAAACTAACAAGTTATTTTTGAAGCTGATGCGAAATAAAAGGCGTAGGTAATATACGAGCGTAGTTAATGAAGTAAACAAAATGCGCACAAAATTTTGCAGTGGAATGAGCCACTTTACCCCCTAAAACTCTCACTCTCACCAGCCGGCTTAGCACAGCGAGGCGCGAGTAGAGATACGCGCGAGATAGTCTTTATCTGTCACTCTCTAATTAGCGATGTCGGAAAATGACGGGTAGGCTATCACGCGCGACGCGACTAGAGCGTGTGCCGTGCTAAGCTTCCAGGTCAGATCCACTTCGCAGTTTAGGCTCTCTCTAAGGCTAAGCGCGCACTAAATTTTGTCGCAGAAATGCAACGTAAGGGTTTATATGTCATCGCGCGCACTATGATGAAAAAATCAGTATGGACAGCGCTATTTTGGAATCGTGTGGCACGAGAAAAAGTCGTAGTGCGCGCTTAGCCTAAGATCTCATAAAAGGCCTACGGCAAGTAGAGGATAGAAAGAGACACCGAAATGTTACGCCTAAGCGTGTTCGGGAGTGGACCTTCCATACCTATTCAGTGCTCTCACCTCATGTCTTGCAACCAGAGCGACCAGCTCTCGCAACTGCTGTATGGTCCCGTTGGGAACAATCACGATATGGACGTTCAGCTCTTCTGCCTTCTTCGCGAACTTTGGCAACAGTTTTTCGCCGACATCCTCTGTCACCAACACCACACCGCCCTGCCGAAACGTCAACACGATTCAACATACAGTCAAAGAATTTGATAACTGTGCCGCTTTGTACCTTTTCACAAGAAATGTCACTGTGACATACCATACTAACTACTAATCAAAGCAACAGGAAATTTACTATGAAAAGGTTCACAGTGGCACGGGTATCAATTACCTTGACTGTACATACATCTATTCTCAAACGGGGTTGGCAGAGTACACAAAGCTACATAGACAAATACATATCAACATAGTATCTTCCTCCTTGTCGGTGTCGCTCTTGACAGAGCATACAACATAGTATACCCAGTATTCCCAGTATACCAAGACATAGGTTAGGTACTGTTATAGTTATAAGATTTTTTATTTATTTTTTTGTTACTTTTGTATGGTGATGGTTGGACCTAAAAATAAACATTTTTCTTTCTTTCTTTCTTTCTTTCTTTATTCATTTCCCCAGTTAGTGAATATAATATTTTCCACAATAATTATACACAAAAAAATGTGAAAGAGTGGTAAAGCGAAATCCTGTCTCCGATGAGAAGTACCACTGTGTTGCACTTTGTTACTAATCTACAAAGAAGCATTAGTTAGTCTTCTGCAAAGTCATAAAAAAAAATTGTAAGATTATAATTAAATTGATGTTAAAAAGTCCGAAAAATTCCAAAAATGCCCTTCACTGTGTAGGTTTAAAAGAAGATCTACCCATCTGTTTGTGTCGGCCGTAAGCTCTTAAGGCAGTGGTCGACAACCTTTTTGCAGATAAGGGGCGTAGATCGGTTAATGTAAAAACTGTCTGAACGGGTTGCCGACCGCTGCCTTAAGATATCAATAGTGTGGCTTTAGGTTGTCCCTTATCACAGACTTATATCGAAATAGATACCGCGAGTTCCTGCATTTGTTTAAAAACCAAGCGTGCCACTTTTTCTCTACCTACTGTAACGTCACATGAGCGCTTTAGTGACGGGAATTGATTCAGTGAAACCGATTCAAAGGCGTCTTATTCAAGTTGTCTGCAGGAAGTTAAACTTAATCTAAGTAGTGCAAGACTAAATGAAATCGCGTCAAAAAAGAGCATTGCTCTCCCTTCTGGCTCCGTTTTGGCACGCGAAGTCACTTACAGTCACTCCGTACACTTGAGTCATCGATACTAATATTATAAAGAGGAAAGATTTGTTTGTTTGTATTTTTGCATGTTTGTAGTGAATAGGCTCAAAAAGAACTGGGCCGATTTTAAAAAAAAAAACACTATTACAATGCTACATTCTTCCGAATTGACATAGGCTACGTTTCATTTTGAAAACAATTAGAGATCCTTGGTAATCGTCAATAATGTAACCAAGGGTGTAAAAATGTATAATAAGTCTGTGGGTTGTCCCTTATGGATAAGTAGCTGGCAACACTTTTTTTTTTTAATTGCGTCTGCTGACGCCACTTACCGGTGCAAGGCACTGCAGCGAGCGATGGAGCGAGCGCGAGGTGGTCCCAAAGTTCATGACCAGGTCGACGGGGCCGCCGCACGCGTCCGTCGTGCGCTCGATCAGCTGCTTCTCATACAGGTCCTCGTTCCACTGGACCACTGATATGCTGGGGAGAGAGGTGAATAAGAGACCATAAATTACATACATATTCTCACGCCTGTATTCCCAAGAGGGTAGGCAGACATGAATTCAAAAATCCAGTGCCACGTTTACCAATTTCAGGGTAACCAGACGGTAAAAGATATTGCAGTGACAGGTTGCTAGACCATCGGCTGCAATACACTAACCCTTTCCCAGAGTCGACTCTTACGACACCCACGGGAAGAAAGGGGGAGGTGCTATTCTAACCCGGCACCACACGGGTCATAAATTACGTCACGCAAATTCTTCTTCGCAAATTCTCGTATTTCTTAGGGTCAACACACCTTCGGCTTCGGCTTCGGCCGAAGGTTTAATGAAAACCGATTAATCGGCTTCGGCTTCGGCCAAAATTGTACCTTCGATCGGACACTACTATTTAGACTCGATAATGACGTGTAAAAGTGCTTTTAGGAGCCTATTTGCATGAATAAACTATTGAATTTTGAAATTATGGTAGATCCACTCACTCGTCACTGTCCCTAGCCAGAAGGAACCCTTCGTCCTTGAGGGTGGCCACGGAGATCCTCACGCTGTTGTGCCACTGCGCGTGCTTGAAGTAGTGGGTGGCGATGCGGAGCGCCCAGAGCGCCAGGCCTCCCGTGCCTACGATCAGCACTGTGGCTTTGTCCTTGTGGTTCGGGCCTGGAGTAAAAAAATACATACATACATACACAGTCTCACGCCTGTATTCCCAAGAGGGGTAGGCAGAGCACATGAATTCAAAAATCCAGTGCCACGTTTAGCAATTTCAGGGTAACCAGACGGTTAAACGTGATTGCAGTGACAGGTTGCTAGCCCATCGCCCACAATACACTAACCCTTTCCCAGAGTCGACTCTTACGACACCCACGGGAAGAAAGGGGGAGGTGCTATTCTAACCCGGCACCACACGGGAAAAAAATGACAGTCTCAATTGAGTTTCCTATCTGTCTCATGAAGGTATTGCACCTCGCCATCATATTTGTTTTTTTGTGCCATAAACAGTTCAGTTACTTATGAGGAAAGGCTCCAATAGAGAGGATCTCTCCCCAGACTCAAAAATAAATTAATAAAAGATTAATCAGGTGACAGCGCCGACCGTTGACTGACAAATCACGAGGCAGGGCTCTCACGGGAAATACATCCCGAACTTGCCACATTTTGAAAACTATAAAACACAAAAATATCCATGGGCGTTGTACAAAAAGCATATGTCGGATTCAGCTTAAAATGACTTATTTAATTACATACTAGCTTCTGCCCGCGGCTTCGCACGCGTTAAATTCGGGCTAACACAAAAGAGATTTCGGAATTATTATTAGGAAGCGCCCGCCAGAATAGCCAGCAGACATTAGATATTTTCCTACTTTCTCGACACTTATCGTCATATTTTGGAAAATTCAAACAAAATCTTTATAAATTGTAGCCTATGTGCTATTCTGATGTATAAGCTACATTACTGTAAAGTTTCATGAAAATCCATTCAGTAATTTTTGCGTGAAGGGGTAACAAACATCCATCCATCCATCCATACATCCATCCATCCATCCATACTCACAAACTTTCACGTATTAGTAAGATGTATCATTTGAAGTTTGTTACTCTTGACCAAATATGATGACCAACTCTTAAAAATCGATTTAACGCCGGCTGCCAATCACGGGCATGCCGGCAACCGCTCTCACGTCGCGCGAGGGTCTGCCACTTTTGACAAAAGTTTCTGTGAGATCAGGAGATCACATAAATCCTTAACCTTACTAATATTATAAGTCAGAAAGTTAGTTTGTTTGTTTGTTTGTTTGTTTGTTCCGCTTTCACGCCGTAACTACTGAACAGATTGCTTTGAAATTTTGCAGACGTAAAGATAAAAGTCCGGATTAAATAATAGGCTACTTTTTATCCCGGAAAAATTGATGTTTCCGAGGGAAAACGAAAATATAGTTTGCTTGATAGATCGATGGCGCTGTGTGTGGCGTTTGAAACGAGAAGTTTTCTTATAGTTGTGCTTTATTCCGCAATATAATCGAGTTCCACGCGGGCGAAGCCGCGGGCGGAAAGCTAGTAGTAAATGTAATATTGATGAGGGAGCTGTCATTACATTTAAGGAAATCGACCTTATCGTTTCATGAAGTTCAAACGAACATCGATCTTAAGGGGGTAGACCAATTTCTTGGCCGACTGTAAACCCGAACCAACCTTCAAGGATCCTCTTCAGACACTCGCTGCCCGTGTTGACCGTGTTCATGGCCAGCAGGGCTCCCGTGGGCAACATGGCGGCCACGCTCAGCGGCAACTCCGGAGGCACCGGCACCAGGCACTTGAAGTCTGGCACGACTATGTAGTCCGCATACCCGTGCGGGACGCCCTCGTACGGGTAGAGGACAATCCTGTCCCCCTCTTTGATGCCGTCACTGTCTGCGTTTTTCCCTGGAAAGGGTATTTAGAAGGTCAGCACTGTGAAATCTGGAACGTTATAAAGCTGAGTTTGTTTGTGAGATAGAACGATTTGTGTTGGATAGACATGTCGAGGAAGGCTTTGGGCTAGCATCACGCTGCGACTAATAGGAGCGACACATTGGAAAATGTGGAAAAAAGGGGGAACATTAGTCACTATTCCACGCGGACGGAGACGCGGGCATAGCTAGTATACAAAGTGGAATTTTGTAATCCCACCTGAAGGGCAAGTACTCTACATCATTTAGTTACGTCATTTTACTGAAAGTAAAAATTCCTTTATTTTTAAAAGGAAACAAAGCTGCATTAAAAAAAAATTTGTTTGTTAATAAAAACATGAAATAAATATAAAACATGGATTACTCGTACTTATCTAAGTGTAAGACCTAATGTTTCTTAGACAAATTTTATCCTAAACGATAGTCCTGCCGATTCGTATAATAAAAAAGCAAGGTTTAATTTTTAGTTAGTTCGATTCCCGGTTCAGACAAGCAAAATTTTTAAAATCTTTAAATGCAGATGTCTGTATGATAGATAAGAATGTTTGCTCTCAAGCCTTGGAAGTTTATCCGTTGTCTAGTACCCACAACACAGGCATTAAAATAGCCTACTTTAGACCTAGGTGATTGGTCTAAATATCGTCCAATGATATTATATGTATACAGTCATTCAATGTGATATGTAATTTATTCCGCGAGGCGGCACAGGGTCGGTTGAAGGGCTCCGAGGTGTCCATCTGTCAGCTGGAGTCCCAGAGGACTAACAACTTTAGTTCATTTAGACTCCAAGTGCCTGCCAAGCACCATCTGATGTTCCTGCGCCCCGACTTCTGGCCAGAGGGTGTGGTCTTCTGTCGTTTTAGGGTAGCGACGAAAACGGTTTTTAAAAATCCCTAAATATTTTTTATATTTTTATGTTTTATTATTTTTATATTTCATTAATTTTTGCAGTATGCTTAGTTGATTTGGACACATAGAGGATGGATGAAAGAAGACTGACAAAACAAATTTATACGGGGAATGTGGATGGGTGCAGTGGGAGGGGAAGACCTAGACGGACGTTCCGTGACCAAATCGCGGACGTTTTAGAAACAGGTCTGGTAAGAGTACCCGAAACCGACGAGCATGTATGAGGAGATTGATGAATTTGGATGAAGCAAAAGAGGTATGTCAAGATCGTAACGAGTGGAACAAAGTAGTCTCTGCCTACCCCTGTGGGAAAGAGGCGTTACGATATGTATGTATGTATGTATTAATTTTTGTTTTGATTATTATTGTTTAAAATGATGATAATTAGTCTAAGTTTCGTGACGCATTGGTGTAAACTGTAACGTCATGTAAAAAAAAATTGACAATAAAAAAAATAAAAAAAAAAAATGAGCAACGTACCGATGGCGTCAACGACCCCGGCGACCTCGTACCCCGGGAACAGCGCGCCGTCGCGCAGCCCGATGTGCGCGGGCGAGGCCGTGTGGATCCCAAAGTTCTCCATCTCACCGGACAGGCTGCCGATGGATGAGACTGAAGACGTCGAGCAGACCGACGCTGACCGAGTCCGGTTGGCCCTGCGGACGAGGCGTAAAGGGTCAGCTCACACCGAGACGAGACGTAACGAGACGCGGCGCTACGATGCATAAAGCGGCCAGTGGTATCGCGCGGTGCAGCGCGACGCCGCGCTACGTCTCGAGGCGTAGCGCGACGTACCTGAATGCTCACAATGAAATGTGAACCTTATTGCGTAGCGAATAAAGTATATTTTGAGTTGGCAGCGCTGCGCGCGCAGCACCGCTCCACCGCGCGGGGGGCGGCGTAGCGAAACGCAGCGCTACGCCGCGCGGCGCTGCGCTACGTCTCGAGGCGCAGCGCTACGCCGCGCTACGTATTCTGTATACTGACAATGAAATAAGAACCTTATCTTGTAGCCAATAAAGTATATTTTGAGTTGTTCTATTAAAAAATTTCGTGCAGCGCGCAGTGAATTGACCCAAAGACGTAACTAACCCCATCTACCGTTGAGTAGTTGAACGAACAGACACCTAGCTTGGGTACTAAATAGGGTACAAATGTGTTTTCTTTAATAATGATGCCACATTTCATTGTATTATTTTGATCGGTAAATTGCTGCCTCTCTACTACTCAAAGGTTTTCTGGCAGTTCCCTTTTAAGATAAATGCGCTTATGCATTGTGTACTTTTATTTGCAACGTATCGGTTTAGACAAGTTATCCTATAAAGATTGTCTTATAGCATAACTACAAAAATGTGTACTAAATTCAATTTATCGATATTTAGTTACCTTCGATAATTATTAAATTCCAAAAAACGTATGTCATTTTAGTATGTACCTTAGTAGAAAATACAGCCGAATTGAATACCTCCTTCTTTGAAGTCGGTTTAAAATAGACTACATCATTTACTGTCAAATCGCGCTACGTTTAAAAAGTACAGTAGCATAAATACAACTCCCAACTTCCTTTCTGTGGACTTCGGTCCCCGGGCATAACATCTGCCTGGAGAGATCTCCGTATTGGAGTTTTTCCCACATTACCATATGTAAAAAATAGCCCCAAATCACTATCTAAAATGCTTTAGATGATTAACGTTCAATGACGTCATATCAAACAATTAAGATAATTGGAACATCCATTAATTGATTCAAATTTACACATAAAAATAATTGTTTTCTAATTACCTCTATATTAATATTATTAATTCTACATTACTCGCCTATTAAATGTTGAAAATTCTATTAAACTTTAAAAAATACCACAGCAGTGATTAGGCCAACACGTTTTTAGAAAATAATTTAATAGGTGTATTTTTGAAGGTGATTAACGATTTACACGACTAAGGAACCAGCAGCGCTATTGTCTAACTAACACACCAAAAATCTAAATCGTTTTTAATTTGACAGAAAATTTAAACATTTCAAAGCGAACTGACACTGTAACTGTCAAATTAAAAACGATGTAGATTTTTGGAGCGTTAGACAATAGCGCTGCTGGTTTGTGTATGCTTTAGGCGACAGGCTAGCAACCTGTCACTATTATTATCCCCAAAATGCGAAAAGTGGCTACGAAGCGTGAAACCGTTAGGATGGGATGAGATTGGGAAGGCCCAGCCCACTTTTTATGCGATCGAATCTGCTGCGCACAAAAACTATGCGTGGATTGTATGCACTATGCGCCGGACTTTTTGCGCGTCGTGTGCGTTACTGTATATAATTCCATAGGTTATATTTCCAGACTAAAAAGTCCGTCGCGGAGTCGTCTGCGCAGGGCCCTAAGACCACCGTGGCGCGTTTGTTACTACTTTTTTTCTTTAACACGTTCGCGTCCGGCAGCGTTTCACTGAGCCCTTAAGCTATGCCGGGCGAAATTATCGTGGTCAGGAGTACGAATAACATGGTCACAGATATGTGTCACTGGCATAGGAGTAAGAATTGTTTGGTCGCAGACGTTGTGTCACCGGACGCGAACGTGTTAACTAGCCCCACCTGTAGCAGGCCCCGGCGTATGCGACGCGTATACGCGCGCCGTACATCGGCACGTCTGGTACGGGGACGTCGAAACTGAACACGCACTCCTTCAGCGTCGGCCCCGGCGACTCGATCGACACCTGACGGCACAGCTTGCTCATTGTGGCTGGAACAAAACATTTCATTTATTACATACATACAGTATTCCCAAGAAAATAAGTCACATCGGCTGTTACCCTCTGCGCCGAGAAGCGCAGAACGATATCCGAGAGTAGCCGAACTAGTAATTTATCTATATTGAACTTTATTTACAAAAGCTCTGGGCACAATTTTGCTTGCTATGCACACACTTTAGGTCGGCTATTCGACGCATTTGGTGCTGGGGTGCTAGACATCTGTCATGAGTCGTCTGTCTGAGACTTCAATCAATAACCAATCACAACGCAAGTGTTCAGCGCGCAAAAAAATCTCTTTTATCATTGGTAGATCGAAGTTTCCCGCGCCACAAAACTGATTTATTACGCAGGTACATCCTGAAGCATTCTTTTTTGGTAATACTGTACATACATACATATCGTCACGCCTCTTTCCCACAGGGGTAGGCAGAGACTACTTTGTTCCACTCGCTACGATCCTGACATATCTACCTATTAAACCTAAAAATTCTAGAAGTGGAAACGTGATTATAGTCGCGGATTCGACTACATAACGTTTCGTACGTTCTGCCTACCCCATTTGAGAATACAGGCTTGATGTATGCGACTATGGTCTATTCTTTTAGGTATTTAAAAAAAGGTAAAAACAAACAAAGCCAACCCCACAAAGTCAAAAATCACGTAAGGTATGCGTTGCTACAAGGTGAGTGTAATGTAGCAACATACCTTACGGATTTTTTTTGTTTTTTCATCTACGGACTCGTGGTCCGTACCTTGATGATTTTAGATTTTATTTTTTTAGAATAAACTGTGCGCTCCGCGCAAAGACACAGCAGTTTTTTAAAAATACATGCTCTTAAAATTAATTACAACCAGAGTTTTTTTTTTCTTCCTTTTTTTCTTTTTTTTTGCTTTTTTCTCCTCCTTTTCATGGTTTTTTTTTCTATTTCTCTCTCTTTGCCATTACTTATCTTACATTTGCATTTACATATCTTAACTTAGTAAGTACATAATAGCAAACAAATATCATCTCCGGCTTAGCCATTTTTAACTTTGTCGGGTTTGTTTATCTTTTTTAAGTACACAGTTAAAAGAATAGACCATAACTACTCACTAACGCCACTGAACACATTTAACTCAATATGAAGAGAAGTAACTTGGTTTTCAAGGCCGCATTATGAGTAATCTACGCTTTGTTGTTTGCACCACCACCACACCTGCTTGAAGCAACTGTCGCGAACGTTTGTTAGCTTTGTTATACTTCGACATACGCTTATTGAATGTACAGATAACATCTTATAACACATACACTTGCACAGATGACACTCCAATTTCGCCTATTTGGCTGTAATAGTAATTAGCAAAGTAAGTCACGAACCGGGATTGTTGAGCCACTTGCCACTGTTCGCAATTTAGACGTGTAATCATGACCGATGTGACCGACTAGATGTCAGCTATTGGATTAGTATTTCACGACCAAGTTACAGACATTGGTAAGTGGCTCAACAATCCCGGTTCGCGATGGTACCAGATACACCAGATTATTTTTAACCTTTTTTAAGTAACCCCCCGCCCATAGAATGTTGCATTACTAGGGGGTTACTTTTCTCTGCAACTGACTGAACGAAATCGAGCATAACATGGAAAGGGACCCGGAAACCGTGGTTGCACCCATATAGACTTGTTCAGGGCACTGAAATCTATAACACATCAAAATTTCAGAATATTTGACTGAAACCACATTTTCCATACTTTAGGAACGGGGTCCTTTATCCTAAGCTAAATTAAATCTAAAAAGGCCCCCCGTTTCGCCTTCGAACAGCTATGCTGATTCTTTGTGAAAAGTAGCTGCCAGCCCGTTGGTACGTCGACCAGGCGCTTTTTTGACTCATTAAAAAACAATGTTACGCTAGAAGTGGGCACTAAACGTGAAATAGTCATCGTTATGACTACGTAGCGGTTTTGTGCTCTGCCTACCCCGTTTGGGAATACAGGCGTGATTGTATGTATGTAAAAAACAATGTAAATACTTAAGTTACCTTAGTTAGGCTTGCTTAGTTTAGTTGTTCCTACAACGTCCACTGAAGAAATGAAGAGATCTTCCACAACACCACACTCGTCTGAGAATATCACCACAATGTAACGTACGTCGTCAATGGCGCGTCGGTTAAATATGATTCCAAATACGTTTGTCAATTAATTGGTTTGCCTTGGTGTCATTTGTTTGTCAATTAGTGAGTCCATTAGGTTTTTGTCGCACTTGGACTTGGCCCGATTTAATTGACTCAATATATTTTTCAACGAAATAGAAACAATGCTATACATTAAGCAGCTACGGTAAGATATCTGTTATTGAACAGATATCTGTCAATATCGCTCCCTATACAATTCAATGAGCTAACACAGCGCAGATTTGCCGTCAAGCATCTGTTGACACCGACATATGGAAAAATGGCATTTATACGCAGATAAAATATTATAACCCGTATTTAAATTAACCCGTAGAATAGCACCTCCCCTTTCTTCCCGTGGGTGTCGTAAGAGACGACTCTGGGAAAGGGTTGGTGTATGTGGGCGATGGGCTAGCAACCTGTCACTGCAATATCACGTTTAACCATCTGGTTACCCTGAAATTGCTAAACGTGGAACTGAATTTTTTAATTAATGTGCTCTGCCTACCCCTCTCGGGAATACAGGCGAGTATTTAAATATGTAGTGACAATGCTACGTTAGGTCAAGTGCACAAAAAATATCCGTCACATGTTTTTGAACGAGCTAACCATTTCTGCCGTGGAAGTTGTAAGAGGCGACCGTGGAAGGTTTAGAAATGCTTTAGGCGACCGGCTATAACATCACACATCACATATTCTCACGCCTGTATTCCCAAGAGGGGTAGGCAGAGCACTTGAATTGAAAAATCCAGTGCCACGTTAACAATTTCAGAGTAACCAGATGGTTAAACGTGATATTGCAGTGACAGGTTGCTAGCCCATCGCCCACAATATACTTCACTAACCCTTTCCCAGAGTCGCCTCTTACGACACCCACGGGACGAAAGGGGAGGTGCTATTCTAACCCGGCACCACACCGGCTATAAATCTGTCACAATTCCACCTCTTTGATCTTTTCAAACCTGAAACTATGCTAGAAGTGGCTGCAAGCGTGATATAGTTATAATCATGGTTTTTCATGTCACGTTTCGTGTGCTCTGCCTACCCTTTTGGGAACACAGGCGTGATTGAATAGCTAAGTCCACACCAGTGCGCTTTCACGTTCACCTTGCGTCTTCCTCTGACGCATGCCCGTGCAACCACATCGCATGCGCTGAAACTAGATCCGTCCTCAATGAAGACGCGCTGGCGGCATGCGCTATTGTTGGTGGTTGCACGGGCATGCGTCAGAGGAAGACGCGAGGTGAACGCGAAAACGCACTAGTGTGGGCATAGCTTATGAGGAAATGGAGCGGTCACATTTTGTATGGAAACGTAGTCCCCTGATTCCTCGCTGGATATTACCCGTAGAACAATGATTTTTTACATCAACAATCTAATGATATATTAGCATGTTCCTATGTTTTCCTTTTTTTCTTTATTGAATTATTAAAGGAGATATTAACCTTCAAAAACATGAAAAATTGGCAAGTTTTTTCCGTTGTGTTCAAACCTCTAGAAACCAATTTTAACACAATTATATCAAAATATAAGAACATAGAAACACAGTTATGACATTTCTTAAACATTTAATGAAAAAACATATTTAATCGGTTAAGTTTTGGAGAAGAAATCAGGGGACTACGAAACGTTGTTTTTGAATAATTTTCATAGGTATTTTCGGTCCGAGCTGTAGTTGTTCTTATCGCACTCGACGTCGTCTAGGCAGGTCACGGCGCGACAGCAATAGATTTAGCAAATACCTATTTTTCAATTCCTTCGACCGGCATATTTCCTCTTATGTGTGTCTGCCTTTTTTTTCCTCGGCTGAAACACAGTATTATCCTAGCTCAGATGTGTGTAATATTTCCTATAAGTCAACTAGAATAATTGTATCATATTGTAAGAATAAATTAAACAACGATATTATTTAGCACGAGACAATTTCGCCACCGACGTCATACCCATTTGCGTTTCCTATCGTAAGGTCACATGCTATCGCTATCGCCATGTCATTCAAGTTCATTAGTTTAATAGCAACTCTTCCGCAACGATAGCACTATCATAGGCTATAAATAATGTGAAATTGAGGTGCTTGTGTTGACAATGTTGTCGGTTACATTACATAAGTCATACATACTACCATCGCGAACAGGGAATATTGAGCCAGTTACCTATGTTTGTAACTTGGTCGTGTAATACTAATCCAATAGCTGACATCTAGTCTGTCACATCGGTCATTGATTACACGTCTAAATTGCGAACAGTGGCAAGTGGCTCAACAATTCCGGTTCGTGACTGTACATATGTACAGTCAGGGAAATTGGATGTTTAGCAGGTTGAGATACTTCTAAAATTGACCTGATTACTGTTTCCAGCCAGTTGCATGACATAAAATTTATATTGTAAATACTCAATATTGAACTTCGTGGTGAAGTTTGCCCTATAATTCGAACAAATTATAAAGGCGGTTAACCTGCTAAACATTCAATTTCCTCGACTGTACATTACATACAATCACGCCTGTTTTTCAAAATGAGGTGTACAAAGCCCACGAAACGTGACACAACCAATATTATGATTATTTCACGCTGCACAACCACTTCTAGCATAATTTTAGGTTTGAAAACAGATGGAAGAGCTAATATTATAGTGCAGGGGTCACCAATTAGTTTCGCTCGCGGTCCATTTTAAGAAATGAAATGACATTCGCGGTCCGCACATTAAATAAAAAAAATTGAACGAAGGTAATTACGGAAATAACAAAGGTATTTCTATTTACATATCAATGAGAAAAGTAACGTTTTTTATTGTTTATTATCTGTCTGAAGTTTAGAGTGGAATTGGTGCAAACTATTGACATTAAATCCTGAAGATGAATGAAGATATATTTTTTCGGTCCGCATATAATGGGTCGGCGGTCCGCATACAATGGGTCGGCGGTCCGTATGCGGACCGCGGTCCGCCATTTGGTGACCCCTGTTATAGTGACAGGTTGCTAGCCTGTCGCCTAAAGCATACCTAAACTCATTTCCTTAGCCGCCTCTCGACATCCACGGAAGCGATGTAGACGTGTTAGGCGCAGCGCAGATGACAGACTTTTGTGCGATCGAGTCTGCGGAGCAATAATATCTCTGAATGGCGCGCTGACAGTTTCCATTCAGAGTTTTTATTGCTCCGCAGACTCGATCGCACAAAAGTCTGTCGTCTGCGCTGCCCCTTATTCTATCCCGACACTATACAGGAGATACCGTAAATGTACCAATGCTCGACGTCTCAACGCTCAGTAGGTGACATCCGTCTGTCACCTGTCTTACTATGGCCTAAGGTTGCAAGAGCCAAGTATTGGGTCACTGTCGAGCACAGGGACGTTTACCATACAGTCATGAGTCAAACGCTATCGTCATCAGCTAGCTTATGTCCATCCTCATAATCAAACTATGTGGATAATGCCTTTATTCCCTGAAGGGCAGGCAAAAGAGTGTTACAATGGATTTACATTAGTTTTCCTTGAAATCGGTTCGACGGTTTACGTATAAAAATAAAACCGGCCAAGTGCGAGTCGGACTCGCGCACGAAGGGTTCCGTACCAAAAAAAGAAAAAAATCGCCCCCGTGAAAATTTCAACTCTCTAGCTATGACGGTTCGTGAGATACAGCCTGGGGACAGACGGCCAGACGGACGGACAGATAGCGAAGTCTCAGTAATAGGGTCCCGTTTTCACCTTTTGGGTAGGGAACCCTAAAAACAGCCAAATGCTTGGTACGGAAGCCTTCGAAAGCGATCCGTCTCGCATTTGGGCGATTTTTCATGTGAAAAACTATTTCCACGCGCGTAAAGAGTGACTCATTCCAAATCTGAGCGTCTAGTGTGTTCAAAGTGATCATGGATTTGATAACGATTTCGTTTGGGAATTAACGCGGATTTATATGGAAACTGAGACACCGTCGCCGGCGGAACATTTGCATAACTGCCGCGGTCGACACGTCTCCAAACAATTCCGCGTTAGTTCCCAAACGAAATCCTTATCGTTTTGAATACACTAGACCAGGGGTCACCAATTACATTATATAGTTTCGCTCGGGGTCCATTGTAAGAAATGAAATAACTTTCGCGGTCCACGCATTAAAAAAAATTAATAAAGGTAATTACGGATATTAAAAAGGTATTATAATATAATTTACATAATATCAATGAGAAAAAAAACATTTTTTTTATTGTTGATTAGATAATAGATCTGCCTGAAATTTGGAGTGGAATTGGTGCAAACTATTGACATTAAATCCTGAAGATGAATGAAGATATATTTTTTCGCACCGCATACAATGGGTCGGCGGTCCGTATGCGGACCGCGGTCCGACATTTGGTGACCCCTGCACTAGACGCTCAGAATGTCATCGTTCGATTGAATTGTCTCTAGCTCAATTATCTCAAAAACGTTTACCTTCTCCATTTGTGTACTTGTTTGTAATGCTTGTTGTTTTTGCACATTATCTCAATAGTTTTGTTGGGAAGCATTTTATCGCAGCGATGTGCGTCATTAATTATTAATTAACGATCGAGTAATGACTTCTCTGGGTAATGCAGTTAATGCAAGACTAGCGACCGCTCGATTCCTGTTGGGTTTGTCCGTCATTTCTCCTGTAATCAGGACACCCAGAACACAGAAATCGTTACAGACTACAATTTGGGACTTCTTTTAGCAATTTTAGGTTTAAAGCAGGACAAAAAACCGGGCTAGTGTAGTCGGACTCGCGCACGAACCGTTCCTTCAATGCTGAACTACTTCTGATACCAATCTGGTATCAGAATTAGATCACAGCGAGGAGTCTCGAAGTCTCGACTAACATCCTAAAGACTCGCTAGACTTGGCTCAAGGGTCCGATGCAGGCAGTGCTCCTTGATACGGCATCATCAGGAGGTTCCTCAGTCTGCAGCCCTAACCGTCGGTAGCTTGGGTCTTGCCCCGCTAACGACGGGACACTAGTATCCCGATAATATTACATTTGAATTAGAAAAAAATGCGTTTTTCTTCCTTAACGAATAACGAACTTACTAGAAGACGAATCAGGAACAAAGGCTAATTTATAATTATGTAAAGTTACGACCAAAACGTGGCCGTTCTAGAAACAGGTCAGGTCAAGAGTACCCGAAACCAACGAGCACGTATGAAGAGATTAATGAGTGTGGATGTAGCAAAAGAGGTACCATCGCGAACAGGGATTGTTGCGCCACTTACCTATGTTTGTAACTTGGTCGTGTAATACTAATCCAATAGCTAACATCTAGGTGGTCACATCGGTCATTAATTACACGTCTAAATTGCGAACAGTGGCAAGTGGCTCAACAATCCCGGTTCGTGACTACGTCAGAATCGTGGCAAGTGGAACAACGTGGTCTTTGTCTACCTCTTTGTGAGAGGCGTGTTGTTATATATGTATAGTTATAGATGAGGAAAAAAGAGCCGGCCTCGTGTTTTTGTGTCAAAGAACACAACGAACCAAATTCACATCAATAACAAAACAATCTTATCGAGATCGCGGCATAATGTGGTGACGTATGTTTACCTGTTTCTGAATGCCTTATGCCTACTTCTATTGGACTTTTAAACAAGCTAAATTAAGAACAATGGTTGTGTCAACTTCATTAGTTAGCAAACAAGTTTAGGTGACGGCTTTTAGTATGGAAACGTTTGGGAATGATAAATAATGACCAGAGATTAAGTCTGTGTATTTTACGCGACAATAGAGAAGTACATTGTTGTTTTTTATCAAAAAATATTTTACAAAGCATTATTTCGCAGCTTACATATTAAAATAAAAGCGACTAATTTGCGTGTTTGACCCGGGCGCGGAGAAGCGTTCTGTAGCAGCAAACAAAAAAACATAAAAGTATTTTATTTATTATGAAAGGCAAATTCAACAAAGAACTAATTTCTAGATCTTGTTCAATTTTCGGTGGAAGTTTGCAGACTTTGCAGGGTTATTAATGTAAATCGTATTTCATTGGCACTGGAGTTGGAATTCATGTGCTCTGACTACCCTTCTTGGGAATACAGGCGTGAGAATATGTATGTATGTATGTATGTGATTATTTCAAAAGTTGTGGGCACACATTTTCCCACTTCAGAAATGTCTCTCACGCAACCTATTCAGAAACAAAATAAAGCTCAATGTCGTTTTCGAAGACCTTCTGTCTACACATACCCAACATTTACATTCAAAAAATAGTTTCAGTTCTAAGTATGGGGAACCATAATTTTTTTTTCTGTAAATCTTAATGTGGTTCACAGAGTTCATCTACATACTTACCTAGTTTCAACAGTATAGTTCTTACAGTTTCAGAAAAAAAGGGGCAGTGATTTATGGATGGACGGACAGATAGACATGATAAATCGATAAGGCTTGTTGTTTCCCATTTGGCTACGGAACCCTAAAAATGCCCTGTGTACCGACAAAACCATGCCCATTTCACGTTTCATACCCACTTCTAGCATAATCTTACACACAAACACATACAATACACACAAATGTTTTAGCACATTTATCAATTTGCATTATTGCTAGTTGTGAAATTTATTGAAAATAAAGAAATACTGCTTATTCATGAAAGCTCAGTATCATTAATTTACAACTATATTAATTAATACAACTGTGTTGTTAATAATAATAATAAATAAATAAATAAATAATTTATTTTAATCACACCAATTTTTGACATTCACTTAAAAAAATAGTTATTTATGAAATAAGACCCAAAATACATTTATTCTTTACACCGCAAAATAAGGTTTTCTTGAACCATATATTATTATTGTTCAACAATAACATTATATTTCTGTATCAGTCACCAAAATGATGTGCATATATTTTATTATGAATTCAAATAATAATCAAACTAAATAAAAATTACATTTAAAATTAAATGAATATAACAAATCTCACTTGAGTAAGGTAGGTACTAAATTTAAAATTTACTTGTTATAAAATAATAATAAATTATTTAAAAAATTATATATTATTATTTAAATACTTGTAATTGAAAATTTTAAACACTTACTTGAATACTTGTGTTGAAAGGTACTGGCCTCAATAATTCAATTTATAAGAATAACAAAACAAGTAACAGGAAAAAAACTATAAATAGACAGTAAAGTTTGCATGTGATTACACTCTGACAGCACAAACAGTTTTGAATATTATCACATCACACACTATTAATTGCTTAACAAACAAGGACAGCTAGAGGGCGACAAAGATGACTTGATGACCATATAATAGTTCTCCAAAGTACTAACAATACTGGCAGCTTAAACTTTCGCGCAGCGAAAAACAATATTTAATTCATTTCGAATTTAGAATTCAATTAGGTCGCATACAAACAGTTTTGCCACTATGTAGCGTTCGTTATTCTGGCACTTTGTTTTTTTTAGACTATGGACGCGATCATGCTGTTTTATGCCGTCATGCTGCCGCCGAGAAAAACAAAGCATCCCAAAAATTATATAAACAGTATAACGACCTTTCTGTCCGTGAAGGTCACTCCAAAAACATAGTAATAAACTATTTAGGGCGTTCAATAATATCACAAATAGTGAGAAACGTACTAAAAATATCTCAAAATGTAAATTTGAAGCAGGACGATTTGCCATTACATAAAGAACGTCTTTGTCTGAATAGTTTAAAACTACATTTAAAAAGCCCTTAATACGCAATAAATCATGCCAAGTTAAGAGCAAAGTTACCTGTTGTACGGCGAATATGCTTCTTTTTCTGGAAATGCGTCAATATCACTTTTTATTTACAACTTCGACTTATATTTACAAGGACAAAGACTGCCAACAGAGATATCTACACATAAATACGAAGTTTATAATAATCGTTTCCACCTATTTTCACTTTAACTCAGATGACAGTGACAATTGAATTGAATTGACGTTGACGTTTCTTTTTACGGTGTTCAATTTCAAACAAGACAATGGATAAGATTGGACAAAGAACTGCGCAGTGAACCCAAACTGATCCAAAGCCTCAGCATGGCCTCAGCATAGGCAGTGTGGCAACAGTTGGAAGTATAAATCAAGTATAAATAGAGTTCCAAATTGGGCGCAAGTCGGCGCAACTTCTATTAAATACTCAGAACTAGGACCAAGTTTAACTTATAATTATTTATTTTTAATACTTTCAGGTATCTCTTAGATGTAAATGAACACAGTTTATACTGTTTTCATGCAAGAAATCCCTGTGGTATTTTTTAGCCGAATATATTTATAGGACCTACCGTTTTTCCTAATAAGGCCCAGCTGTTGTTACTATGGGCCTTATTAAGTCAATGGAAAGTTAGCTAATTTTTACTAGGTTAATTTTTTAGAGAAAATGTAAAACAATAAAAAATACCTCGGAAAAGAGCAACCTGGACAGTCCAGGGCCTGTAAAGTTCTGTATACGTAGTTCGAAGAAAAAAAATTAAGAGCCACCTTAAAAAGTACCGCATTCCGAGAAGGACTCTTAGAAAATAAATTAAAGACAGAGATAATATAAATAATCCGTACCAATATATAATGTGAAAGTGTGTTTGTTTGTTTGTTTGTCCGTCTTTCACGGCTAAACGGAGCGATGGATTGGCGTGATTTTTTTAGGTAGAGATAGTTTAGGGCATGGAGGACATGGACATAGGCTACATTTTGTCTCTTCAAAACCCCCCATTTCCTTAAAGTGAGGGGTGGAAGTTTTCAATGTAGAAAGCTATAAAATTGGTATGCGTGTTATCTCTTCTATGATACCCCGAATTTAACGCGAGTGGAGCCGCGGGCAAAAGCTAGTACTACATATAGCTAGAGATAATAGCCGAGCACAAACTACATCTTCCAGAGGTAGGGATAGGCCTAAAACATAATCAATATAATAAATAACTAAAACAGTCGAAGGGGCAAAGCGACTGTGAAAAAAATGAGACCACTGTATCTGTAACGTCGGCAACTGCTTCCCCTAGTACTTGATAAGAATATCAAATTATAGGTTTTTGCAGCAACGTAAGATCTGTCACACTTGATACCAGGAAGTTTACGTTAGACATAAAGCAGAAGAGGAATTGACTGCCCAGGGTACAAGAACAGATATTATTTTAGTTATTCCTGTTCCCTTCTTTGTTTTATTTTCATGTCTTGGTTGGTTACTATTACTACTTAGTTGCTGACTTAGACATCACTTAAATGCACTGAAAAACTGATCACTTAGACATATCTGTAATAAACTAATAAACCGAGTAGATTGAAAAAATACGTGGAACTTTCTATTTATTAAGAGTTTTGTTTTATTTTCAGCATGGAAAGTTATTTATTCTTAATTTTTTGTTACCAAATTGCCTATTACTGGGTTTTAAAACAGATATGTGATTGGTACGATGTAATTACTAACGTTTAGAAATAAAAGTGTTAATTACATACATCCTAATAAGGTCCAGGCCGGGCCTTATTGGGGGTCAGGGTGCCCAATAAGGCCCAAACGACTACTTTAAAAAAAAAGTTAAAAAATAGAAGATGTTGAGTCTAAAGGTTATTTTTCTTGTTTTTAAGTAAAGTGATAAATGACAGATATGCTAAATGACTAGTTTTAGTTCATTTGCTTAAAATAATACTTTTTTTGCTGTTTACCTATGTGTTAGGTGGGCCTGGTATGGGTCAGGGACAGGGACCTTATACCTAGTTACTTTCGAGTTTCGAATTTTTCACTTATTTCTTCAAACAACAAAGGAAGGAATTTTATTCCATTTTTTTGATTGTCAATTGTCACGGTTAAATTAATCGAGTCGAATTGTTACTGTTACTACTGAAATATTTGTCCATCATTTTGTCATGGTTCGCGCTGTACTAATCTTCAAATTATTTTACCATTACCACTTTACCAGATATTCCTGTTATTAGTCGTAGATTACATAGGCCTTCATGATTTAATGTAATAGTTTCGTATCAATTGCACAATTTGCGTTTATTAAAAAAAAAGTCACTGCCATCCCACCCACCCCCAGTCCCACGAGCTTTTTCAGCATTGGCAACACATGACGGCGTGGGTTTTGGTGGATAGATTGTTAGCGTGGGTTGATTCACAACAAATTAAACTACATTTTTAACGAAAAACAAGCCAAAAAACGGAGAAATATAATAGTTGTATATTATGGGTGAGTATGCTTTAAATTGGTAGCATTAATACAGCGGACTAGTAATGCATTTTTATTGATTGATGTCATCTCGCCCGGGTGCCTCACGTTAGGTCGTTTTTTTTGGTAAATCTTAGTTCGTAATTTAGATAACTCCCAGTGATGTGTTGTGCTGAACTGTGCTGTTGAGCGAAGTCTGCGTTTCAGTGTGATTGTGTGTGGTACCTCCGTGGGGCTAACTTCCGGCAGTGACACCAAGTTATAGTAAGATGATACATATTTTCTCGTGTCGCTTTTTCTGCCTACGCAATTTTTGCAAGATTTCAATTGCTACTGATTACCTAAAATTTCAAGCAGTTGGAGCACGGAAACAACGGTATTTCCGCAGGGCGGTTACATTTTGTTTACTATTACGTTTAGTTTGTATTGTTCCACGCATAAACAATTAATGAAGTCGCTCCTAGGGTGAATGAAATCTATGAAAAATGTACATATTTGATGATTCTGATGGCTTCCATATGATATTAGCTTATAATTGCCAAACAAAACCAAATATACAACTGACCTTTTTGTATACAGCAGTCCATCAAAATGAGATAACCTGTACTCTTTTTTTTAAATTAATTGTTCAATGGGTTTACTCCAGCCAGCCAGCACTAATTGAAAAAAGTGTTTTAAGAAGACAAACTAGTGTCAAATAAAAATAACAGACTATTTTTTCATGAAACAAATCCATAGTTGTATTCTGACTGATGTATTATTTTGTTTTGTTCTTAATTTATTTTAAACTAGCTGTGAAAGTGATTCTTAGTAAAGGCAATATAAATCTAAACACTATTTTATGTTTGGAACCGTTTTTTTAATTCCAATTTGAGGATTAACTCTGGAAGTTCCATATCTGTCAGTATTTTCATTTTATTATATCCAATTAAAAAATCACTGTAATGAAACATTTTTTGATTTTGGAATTCTTTGATTTTGTAAAACAACTATTTCAGCTTAATGGATGGTAAACACATTGGTAAACAAATGGGACCACTTTGGTGATTTGATTGTTAGTTCTAAGATCTGTCTCAAATGTTTGGACTTCTGATAGTTGTTGTTAAGACACCTAAAAACAGTATATATTTGATTCAGTAATGTTTAAAGACTAAAATTATTTCCAATCAGCTTACTTTATTTCAAATCTAAAATAAAACAAGAGTATGGGTTTTCTTATGATTGAATTATTTCTGTGTTCATAACTTTAGCAATGCGAATTTTAATGATCAATGAGTTGTTTCCCCAGCATTGTGTTGCCAGTGTCATAATCTTTACACTGCACAAAAGGGCACCTTGTACTTTTAAACCAAGCTGGTTGATTCCATAAGGTGAAGTGATTCACTTTAACAGTCTTTGACTTCGAATTGGCAAGGATTCCATTATTAGGGGTAAGTGGGTAAGAGTGGATAACCTTACCCCTGCTATTTAAAACCATGTCATGCCTGTATAAGTCGTAAAAATGGAAATTACAACTCTATTGCAGAAGTACTGATTCTTGTATGAAATGAACTGGTTTTAGATTTTTATCATGAATATTTTGAAATGCTCTTTTGTTCCATTCACAACAGAAATACTATACGGATAACTCAAGTCTCAAATCAAGGTTAGCTCGACATGTTTCAGGCCAGTCTGTGGCCCTTCATCTAGGAACAGCAGTGGCTGCTGCCAAACGCAAAATCTGTAGTATTTCATATTTTCGTCAGTAAATGTTAACCATGACAATAAATGTGTTGAACATTTATGTTCAAAATTAAATTGAGTTTTTTGAGTCATAGTCTAAAGCAATTCAGGATTTGCATTCAGTATGTATGTTGTATTTTGCTTATGAGCTATCTACCAACAAAGAGTTAAAATCGGCAGACAATCTCAAAATGTCTTGTATGAAAAATGCCATTCATATGAACTTTGCCTTCAACGAGTCCATTGTGGCAAAATCTGATATGATTGTTGCTAATGCAAGTCCTTTCTTCAGTATGTTACAGATGTCTTGGAAAAATAAAGTAGGTTATCGTCTAAAAATATATTCAATCTACATCTTAGTGCAGTCAGGAAAAAATATGACTCCGTTCAGAGAATATTCAGACTGTAACGGAAGTTTTTGTTTCCATCAAAGTGTTACCTAATAATTAACATACATACACATACATATTCTCACGCCTGTATTCCCATGAGGGGTAGGCAGAGCACATGAATTCAAAAATTCAGTGCCACATTTAGCAAATTCAGGGTAACCAGATGGTTAAACGTGATATTGCGGTGACAGGTTGCTAGCCCATCGCCCACAATACACTAACCCTTTCCCAGAGTCGACTCTTACGACACCCACAAGAAGAAGAGGAGCTATTCTAACCCGGCACCACATGGGGAATATTAATAATTAACTGAGTAAAAAAAATTGCAATACATACATACATATAAGCTTTATTTCTAGCTATAAACATTATCTTTCCATTGTGGAGGCACGGCACTTTTTTAGACTTCCAAAAAACAGGCAACACCAGCTATGTCATTTTAGTATCTAATTTGAAAAAATAAATCTGGCCACAATTTTTTGCCCTTAAGTTAAACAACATTTTTTTATTACTTTTTTATTGCAACATGGTGATCCATGTTTCCATCACAATAAGCCATTCCTTTGTCTTTGTAATTAAGAGTGCATACACAATTTTGATACTTTGACTGAATATCTATGTTGCTGACTGTACAGTAGATGTAGTGAGTGAGATCATTTTTATACCTTCAATTTTTAGTTTTTACATCAGGCTTTTCAGACATGTTTAAGTGAGGTACATATGTATGAGGTTACTCCGAATAGTCTATGCAAAATTATTCAGGTCAAGATTTGGAGCATCCTGTGCTGATTATTTACATCTTTTGTGTGGTGGTAACTCTTTCAAATAAGTTTGCATTTACAATATCTTGTGAAAGAAATATCTTATGGTGGCTCATTTATACCTACATAGGCTGACAATAAAGTGAAATATAATGTACTAGCTTCTGCCCGCGGCTTCGCACGCGTTAAATTCGGGCTAACACAGAAGAGATTTCGGAATTATTAGGAAGCGCCCGCCATAATAGCCAGCAGACATTAGATTTTTTCCTACTTTCTCGACACTTATCGTCATATTTTGGAAAATTCAAACAAAATCTTTATAAATTGTAGCCTATGTGCTATTCTGATGTATAAGCTACATTACTGTAAAGTTTCATGAAAATCCATTCAGTAGTTTTTGCGTGAAGGAGTAACAAACATCCATCCATCCATACATCCATCCATCCATACTCACAAACTTTCACGTTTATAATATTAGTAAGATACACTTGTGTCTTTATATCGAGATAACTATAACAAATTGGCCTGAAATATGTTGAGGTAATTAATCTCATTGTGTTTTATTCCACTATGAGTATCATGGTAGGTTTATGATTAAAACATACTTACAATGTCAATCATTAGTTCAATAAGTGGTAAGTAAGTAAGTTAAGTTTAAACACTTTATTGTATAAAAGGAAAAAACACAAAATACAAAAAAAAACTATATTTTACACAAATGAAATCGCGAAGTACAAAGGCGGGCTTATCCCTTAAGGGATCTCTTACAACCAACCTTTGAGAGGCAGAGAGGAAACGAAATTATTGAGACCGACAAAAAGAGAGGATACAAAACAGTGGTGGTGTTATAAGCGGGGTCTAAGTTCTATAGTAAATGAACAAAACAATATCTTTAGAGAATATTATCTATTTAGAATGAAAACAAATGCTTGGCCACGAACGCCGCCGCGAGAAGCTAGACCCAGCTACAAAAGTAGTTGAAGCGCGCGACAACCACTTGTTTAGTTCAGACAGCCATTTATACCGGCCGGCCTGAGAGAGCTGCGACGATTGTACCGTGTGGCGGCCACCTGCGTCAACCGTGTACGGCGAGTCCACGTGAAATGTATGAACATTACAGGAAATATGCCAGTGGCGGTGTTTTGTGGTTGAGGTCGCAGGACCGTGTGCCTTTTTTAACCGACTTCAAAAAAGGAGGAGGTTCTCAATTCGAGCTATTTTTTTTTTTTTGTGTTTGTATGATACTCGATATCTCAGAGACCCGTGAACCGATTTTCAAAAATTTTTTTTTTAATCGAAAGGTTATAACTCGAAATTGGTCCCATTGGCACGAAACCAGGATCTGATGATGGAATCTTGGAGAAATTGAGGGAACTCTTCAAATTTTGTATGGAGGTGTACGGCGTTTTCGGTAATTTGTTGATGAAGTCAAGAATTTACATTCAGTAAACAGAATACTTTCAAAATATTGCCAATTTGAAGTCCGTTTTTTTTTGTTTATTGCCAGATCGCAATAGTACACGTGACAGTGAAAGTCGAACAGCACCATCTAGTCAAGCTCATATTGCAGAGGAACACCTGTTCGTAGTGAAATTGTTAGTCAGTGTGATCAGAGGCGACTAAAGAAATAGGTTTAGATATATGCTAGGTGACAGACTAGCAACCCGCCACTATTGTGCCTCTTCCATTTATGATTAAACCTAAAATTTTGTTTCCAAAGCCATGGTTTTGGCTTTGTAAAGTTGCGTGCGCTCTGCCTACCCCGTTTAGGAATAGGTCAGCATCCTAAAACTTTATTCTGCCTTGCTCTGCAATTGTTTGCTTTATGCGATTGCTATAAGTGCCATTATACTAAGCATTTGCCTTTTGTTTAAGGTTGTGTCTATATTCTTGGTATTATTAAATCTGGCGAAAGTCTACACTTTTATGAGCTGGTGATGGTCCCACCATCAAATGAATTATCTATGGAATAAATGTGATGTACTTTCTACAGTACAGGATAACTCTTGAAGCATAGTGACCCAACCCAGACAGATTACGTTCAGTACATTGTTATAAATTTGGGTTGTTATTTTATTTTTATTGTGTTTATTTTTCTCTTTTATTGTTTGAATTTTCAAAGGGTGTGTTGTGGTAACTTGAAAGTTTTAGCAATGCATAAAAATATTTATAATGTTTATATTGACGGGTGTTTCATATATTTTTTCCGTAAAAAAATTGTTATTTACGTTTGTTACAACAAAGAGATGCCGTAATGCTGATTTGTTCATTTGTAAATTGAATTGAATTAAATATACTTATACTCCAATTTCATTTGTTTCAGTAACAAGAGCCTTGAAGAATAGACATCAACTCTAAGATTGAGTCATATCAGGTATGAGTTTGTCATAAATAGCTAACTTAAGTTTTTTTATTTCACATTATAAAGTCTACATGCACTTAAATGATTAGGTTAGATAATTTTCCCAGAATCAGTATTTCTTTTTCTCCTCAAATGGCTTTTTCCTGTGTCGGTTTTAATTTACCAAAGCTTATTTTCAAGGTAATGTTTTTCAACAGTATGAATCAGTACAGGAACAGTGTCGAAGGAGCTCCGCTCTCGTTCCTATATCTAAGTTACTTTGGCCTTCTGGGCCGATGAAAACGTTTAACTAAAACTACCTATGTTTTGGTTAAACCTACTAACCTCATCTGGTTACCCTGAATTTGCTAGACGTGGCACTGGATTTTTGAATCCATGTGCTCTGCCTACCCCTCATGGGAATACAGGCGTGAGTATATGTATGTATGTATGTACCTATGTTTCTGGATTGATTTAAAATGGAAAAAATGTTACTGTGAATAGATGCTTTATTAAAAAGACTTGTAAAAACGTCAATTGAAAAAAAGCCATTTAGGGAACTGGGGAATAGGAATTAAATTAAAATTATGCTAGAAGTGGCTACAAGTGTTATAGTCACGGTTTGGTCCATCTTGAAAAAATACGGATAACTCACGTTTGAAACCGAGTTTAGCTGGACATGTTTCGGGCTAACCCGTAGCCCTTCATCTAGGAGCCGCGGCGGCCTCCGCTCTCTTCGCGAGACTGGTCAGACGTGACTTATCCGTATTATCTCAGGACGAGTGATTCACGGTAGTGTTTTGCCTGTCACATGCCTACCATTTGCATACACAAGCATGACTATAGTGTAATTTTCGTCCACAGGGCGGCGCGATGTCGCAACAGTATAGTTTGCGATGGAACAACCATCAGCCGAACTTCATATCGATGTTCACGACCCTCCTGAACACGCAAACGCTGGTGGACGTGACCCTGGCTGCGGAGGGGAAGCACCTGCAGGCCCACAAGATCGTATTGTCAGCTTGCAGTACATACTTTCAGGTCAGTACAGTATCCCCAAGAAAATAAGTCACGTCGGCTGTTACCGTCTGCGCCTAGAAGCGCAGAACGATATCCGAGAACAGCCGAACGAGTAATTTATCTATATTGAACATTATTTACCAACGCTCTGGGCACAATTTTGCTTGCTATGCATTCTCGCTTACACACTTTACTTCGGCTACTCGCAGCGCGCGAAAAAATCTCTTTTATTATTGGTAGATCGAAGTTTCCCGCGCCACAAAACTGGTTTATTGCGAGGAGCATAGACCAAGTTGTTGGTGTAAGAGTAACGTTGAAGGCCATGACGGACACTGTGTGTCCGACAGTAAACTGTCCCCCGGGGCAGTAAATCAAGAAACGTACAAAAACGCCAGTGTGTTTTATGTCTACCTTGAAAGAAATCCTAAATTCAAAACTTTATTTATGCAAATAGGCTCCTAAGAGCACATTTACACGACATTTTTGATTCTACCAGCGCTTGACAAGAAGAATGAGCCGCAAGAAACTTGGCAGAAAGTAAAAATTTACAAAAAAAAAAATTACAAAAAAAACGGTAAAAAAAAATATATTTTAACCAGTGGTTGGGCACTGGTTAAAATATTTAAGGTCAATATCCGGCCATCCTGTATGTATATTACTGACTATGACTACTTCTCACCCCCAGGCCCTGTTCATGGACAACCCCTCGCAGCATCCGATTGTGATACTCAAAGATGTCTCCTTCGCGGACCTGCGTACCATGGTCGACTTCATGTACTGCGGCGAGGTCAACGTCACAGAGGAACAGCTACCCCAGGTCAGTAAACTGCTCGTAATCACTAAATATCACCGGACAATATTTACACCAATCACATAGTCCCAAACTAGGCGATTTAATGCCTGTGTTATGGGTACTAGACAACGGATAAACTTACTTATCACTACATATTGTAAAACAAAGTCGCGGTCGCTGTCTGTCCGTCTGTATGTTTGATTCAATCTTTAAAACTACGCAACGATTTTAATGCGGTTTCTTTTAATAGATAGTGACTCTAGAGGAAGGTTTATATGTATAATACAAGCATAATATTGTAGAGGAACACCGATTAATTTACGTACTTCTGGTATGAGGTAGGTATTCGCGCAAAGCTGGGGCGGGTCGCTAGTATATAGATAAACATCAAATACTTAAAAGCAAACATTCGTATTCATCATACAAACATCGACGACCGGGGATCGAACACGGAACCTCAAGCTTCACAGTCAGGTTCTCTAACCGCTGGGCTATTCGCACGTCATACGACATTTAAGCCGTTATTATTTCTTTCAAAGAGAATATTGCAGAGTATCGCGAATGTTTTGCGAATGCAAATGTGTACAGGTCGCGTCTTGTCCCGCTCGCTCGATGCTGATATTGTTGAATTTACAACGATTTTTTTTGTTACATTTCATTAAAATATACTTTTGTCTTCAATTATAACTACAACCCGTGATGTGTTGAGTTTAGAATAACACCTCTCCATTTCTTCCATGGATGTCGTAAGAGGCGACTAAGGACATAGGTTAAGGTATACTTTAGGCGACAGGCTAGCAACCTGTCACTATTGTACCTGCCACCTCAAAACCTTAGTAATACTATGCTAGAAGTGGCCACAAAACGTGAAATAGTCATCGTTTTGTCTGTGTAGCGTTTTGTGTGCTCTGTTTGGGAATACAGGCGTGATTGTATGTATGTATGTATGATTGCAATGTTGATATAGTGACAATTTGTGGTACTTTTTTTCCAAACATTCACATAAATGTGTAAATCTTCAATCTTCACATCCGTGACATCTTTATTACTTAGCGATCGTCTCCGCTTCCAGGTATTAGACACAGCGAAGCACCTCAAGATCAAGGGGCTGACAGAGATGCCAGAGACGACGTCCCTCACCCGCTCGCAGGGCACGACGGCCGACATGCAGTCGCAGGGGGACTCGCTGGACTCGAACCGGCACTCGGCCTCGCCCGCCACCTCGCCCTCCACTAAACGGAAAAGGTATGGAAGGTCCACACCCGAACAAAAGTGATTTTTAAGCACAAAAATGAGATAAAACGGAGATGCTCGAGACGCGTCTCTGATCCGCTCCAACCGGCACTCGGCCTCGCCCTCCATTAAGCGGAAAAGGAATGGAAGGTCCACACCCGAACAAAAGTGATTTTTAGGCACAAAAGTCAAGGGGCTCACGGAGATGTTTGCAACGCATCTCTGATACGCTCCAACCATAGAGGACAGAACCTATAGAGTACTAATGTCATTGAATGTGTTCGAAGACGATTCCGCCAAAGCATGGTGGCGTTCGCTGTGCTCTTATTGGCCAGCCCGAGATCGCGCGTAACGCAGTGGCTTTTTCCTCTATGGTTATTGGCTCTTTACAGTTTCTGTAACAGTTTGTAAGTTGAAATAAACTGATAGTTTGCGGAACTGGGTGGCCATCATTGTTTCTTTAGTTGGTCTGTCCTCTATGGCTCCAACCGGCATTCGGCCTCGCCCTCCACTAAGCGGAAAAGGTATGGCCACTGGGACTGTATAGGAGGTCCACACCCGAACTAAAGTCATGTTCGAGCAAAAATGTTACTGACTCTTTCTACCGTTACCTGCTTGCTGTTACCTTTAAACTGTTTTAATGTAATATTGATTTAGGTACTTAACTAAATGTAAACAAATTCCAGCTGTCAGAATTGACAGGTTAATAAGGTTATGTTTACTACCCACATTTTTTCCGATGTTGAAATAGTTAGCAAAAGAAATTTACCTAATAAATGTGTATTGATCTGGTGGATATTAGTGTTCTATACTTTAGACCTTTAGGTACTTAAAAGATGGTAAACAATCTTGACATGTCTTTTTATTGAAATACACAGTCTAAAAATAAAAATTGTTACACTATACAATTCAATTATGAAAGTAAATGATTTTTTCTTACCTAAATTGTAAAATGTAAAGATTTTGATTTATAAAGTGTACATTTAAATAAAAAGACACGTCAAGATTGTTTACCATCTTTTAAGTACCTAAAGGTCTCTAGTATAATTTCAATTGTTTCTGGTATACCTGAACTTTGGAGCTAACAGACGCATTTTGATTTTTTTTCTTCTTCCTTCGTCTATCTTGTGCGCAACTTTATGAACTTTACCGGCGCCCTGTCGTGGTAAGCCGACTGACGTGACAAAGATAACTAGAGCGAGAAAGACCTAGTTAGACAGTGACGGGTATAGTCCTCAGAGGTTCCCAAACTTATTTTGTGTACTGCCCACTTTCAGAATAAATTATTTTTTAGTGCCTCAATTTTTCACCTACTTAAAAACCACTATAACACAACGCCCCCAATTTTTTTTGAGTCTCTTACCGCTCCTCTTTGCCTGCAGCGTCCGCAAGGGGGAGTTATCGCCCACTTTGTGAACAAGGCTAGACAAAAAACACTATTTAGTTTCTCGTGGATTTGGTACAATTTTTACCGAGGCGTGACGTCACAAGCTCCCACTCCGGAAGTTTGATGATCTATAACTTTGCCGATGCTTAGTCATTTGATAAAAGAAAAAAATATGTGTCATATTTTTCCATAATCTAACGAACGGATTAATTAGAATGTCATTTTTTTAACACAAGTCTATTAATGGTCTATCTCAGAGGTCCCCAAACTGTTTTACTCATAGTTTTATGGAGTTCGGTGGATCCCCTGCTGTTACATTTGCACCAAATTCCTTAATACACTTATTTTTACCGACTCCAGCGTGGACCCCCATCGAGTCTCCCATGGACCCCTGGGGGTCCACCTAGACCACTTTGGGGCCGTCCATTAATCACGTGATGTTTTTTTTGCATTTTTGACCCCCTCCCTCCCCCTTGGTGATATTTGGTGAGGTTCATGATAACCTCCCCCCCCTACCATATATCACGTGTATTTTTAGTAACTACAAAAAATCTTATTTTTGAAAAATCTATGTATCTATATAAACGAAAGTCGTGTTAGCCGCTGCAAGCCGTTTTCGAATTTTGACGAAAAATTAAATACACATAACACCGCTTTTCGGTTCAGTATCACGAAAAAATCGCCGAACAAATAAATAGACGTAATATATTACTAGACCCCCCCTCTCCCTTTCGAGCCTCGCGTGATTAATGGACGGCCCCTTTGGGAATCAATCTCTTGCGCAACATTCGCGCCCTATCGCGCTACCTCGGCCGATAGTAAATAAACTATTGTCAGACGCAGAAAAAGCTCAACTGGCTCCACGTCGCTGAACATGGTCGGCGACGAGCAGCGGGAAGAGTCGCACGCGCACGAGCCGGCGCGCGAGTCCGTCACGCTGAGCAGCCTGCCGCGCCGGCGGGACTACGAGGACGGCGCGCCACAGGTGATTGCAGCGGTGATTGGTGATTGGTGATTGACAGAGCGAGAGAAACAAGCCTACGGTGGCTACGACGGCGGCTGGGGACGATGGTGATTGGTGATTCTGGTGACTATGAGTATGATGGTGGATGATTCTGGTGACTATGAGGATGATGGTGATTGGTGATCGTGATTATGAGATTTATGAGGATAATAATGACTGAGGAAGATGGTGACGACCGAGTGATTGACAGAGCGAGTAAAGCACGCCCCCGGTGATGGGGACGATAGTGATTGGTGATTCTGGTGACTATGAAGATGATGGTGATTGGTGATTGTAGTGACTGAGGATGATGGTGACGAATGAGAAAATAAAGGGCATATTATGGTGCTACGATGATGGTGGTGACTATGAGAATGAGTGTGACGAGCGAGTACAGCGCCCCCCAGGTGACTATGTATGCGGCTAGAGGATGTAACAACCCAGGTAACCAAAAAGAAGGTGATTATGATGATTGTGACGTTATCTATGGCGGTTGTGACTGCGATAACGAATTATTTTCTTACCATTTCTTAACTTTAATGTATTATTGTTCACAGAACGCGGATCAGCACATGAATGTGGAGCCCCTGCCGATGGAAGCCGGTGCGGCCGGCCTGCCTCAAGGTACGTCACCATCTAACCCCACTTGCCATCTCGCGTATAACCTGTGGGCTTAGGACAGTAACGCGCGAGAATACAAGAGCGAGATAGACTAACCGTCACGTCTGACGTCTGCGTCTCTAGTTAGACAGTGATAGGTATAGTCTTGTCGCGCTTATCTCTTCTCGCGCGCGATATACTATATGTCACTGTCTAACCAGAGAGGTCAGATAATGACAGGTAGACTATCCCGCGCCGTGCTAAGCCTACAGAGATCATTTTAACCAGAGAGCGTCGAATTGTGATTTTCTGGGACACGTTGAGGACTAAGTTGAAGATTATTGAAGTTTGAAATATTAATGGTAAATACTCTGAGCTACGGAATCTATATCAGAACTTTTTTCTAAGAAACTTTTATGGATATGTTCGGCATTTTGTAACTGCCCAATCATTTGAATTTACCAACTTCATTATACATACAACATACACTCACGCCGCTTTCTCACAGGGGTAGGCAGAGATCACTTAATACGATCCCGACCTACCTCGTTTGCTTCATTCATATTCATACATGAACCTGTTTCTAAAACGTCCGCGATTTGGTCACGGAACGTTCGTCTAGGTCTTCCCCTCTCAACGCACCCATCCACACTCCCCGTATTAATTTGTTTACTGCTAAAATTATTACCATATCCCTCTTTCCCTCACTTCTTTACAAGATTATTTACTAGGTAATGTTGACGTCTATGGCTTAAACCTACTGAATGATTGCTTCCGTTATTTTGTTTACATACAATCAAATCAATTTATTTCGGACCCGTTATAGAACCTAACTAAAGTAAACTTCTAGTGACATTGCATTGGTTGTCAAAGAAATATTTATTACATTTATTGTGACAACGTTCTGCGGTGGGTCGGAAAACAATTGGTTCGACTGCAACTAGCATAAAGGATATTTTAATTGTAATGACTCTTTATTTAGGGTTTCGGTTTAGAACAAAATGCGAATCATTTGTGGTTATTAATTATTAATAATGACTGCATTTATACAACGTGTTACAAAAATACGACTTAATGAGTACTACAAGGTTACTTTACAATATTTGAAAAAAATAGAAAAAAATTGACTCTTATTGAGTCTGCAATTTTTGAATGAATTGAAAATCAGTCAAAGAATACCCTCTGTTAAATAATCTATGTTAACTTTTGTTCTATTGAGTGACTGCTTACTAGGGTTTACAGTATTTTTCCGGTTTTTTGTAACGCGTTGTGAATATTGGAACCGGCCACGTATTCGATGGTTCAGCTGTTATCATAAGCTCAAGTCTCCGCAAGAATGATTGCTCGCTGTGCAGAACAAAGCTGCATTTTAGAACCTTGCTGCCACTTCTACCAAATCAAGATCAAACTTGCCGTATGGGCTAAAGTGAAATTTTAGTACGCAGCCCGTTTAAAAAAAAGGGCGTAACTTTACCCGTGTCGCCATGACAACCGCCAGAATCAAACCTGAAGTAGACAAAAATTAGGCGAATTAATTTGACTGAGAGGTAAAAGCGTAGAAAAATATGTTGGTTTTTATTTTATCATTGTGTTTTGACAAATAATGGTGGTCAAGCGTTCAAACTCACACACGGACTTGTGAAGTCGAGAATGGTTTGTCTGCTGTTAACAAAACGAAATGCCGGACAGCGTCTATAGTCACGCCCAGAGTTATATTCCGTTGGTATTTATGATTCAAATTGTTTTTTTTTTTTGTTAAATTTCAAACAGAATACTGTTGATTTTTTTTTATATTGGCATTTAATGTCTGTGGCATTGTGGCAACATTCTCATTCATATGTCAAATTGGGTCGCCTAATTACGGAGCATACTTTACATTACAGATGCACAAGTTGCGGATTTCCAAAAAGTCGGAAAAGTTCTCGATAATTTCAGAAAATTTTCAACGGGGACGTAGGAAATTTAAATGTATGAAGCTGAAAGCCTATCCCATTCAAAATTGTAGGAAGTTTTCGAAAAGTTCCGCAATTTCGTAAAGTTACCCTTGTCGCGTCAGCCGGCTTAGCACGACAGGGCGCGAGTAGAGATGCGCGCGAGATAGACTACACCTGTCACTGTCTAACTAGAGACGGCAAAAAGCGAGGGACAGTCTATCCCGCGTAACGACTCGCACGTGTTCGTGCTAATCCCACTGTACACACTGTCTTACTTTCCAGGGAAGGGAGATCAATGAGTTGACAGAGCGAGAGCCCTAACAGAGCTTGTGCCGCCTTATGACCAGTTATATATCCGTTTATCTCTCTTCCCAGGAGCGCAGTGGAGTATGATGGAGCACACTTACCCGCGTTACTCGAACGCCTGCCTCGGGCTCCCGCACGACCCGGCCATGTACATGGGGAACGTCATCAACCAACACATGGAGGGAGAGATGGGCGAATACGCGCCGGCCACGGGCGTGCCCGGGCCTAGCCCCGGGCCCTCCTGCGCGCCGGAGCCCCATCCCGCCCACGACCTCCCCCCGCAACAGCCGAAACGTCGCCGGGCCACCAACCCACAGTCCGAGGAGAACTTCCAGCGCGCCCTCGAAGCCGTCCGCTTCGGCGGCATCGGCTTCTGCAAAGCCGCACGCATGTTCGGCGTCAACAACCGGACCCTATGGCTCGAATACAAAAAGAAGGGCTATCCCAACAACCGGCCGAGCATCAAATCTCGCATCAAACGCGAACACACCACCCCTCCCCCTGAACACAAAGAAGAAGCGCCCCCTCAGGAACAGCAAATGGCTCTCCTCTGCCCCCCTCACCCGGTCCCCGTCGGCTTCATCGACTCCCGCCCCCTCGACTTCCCCCTCCAGGGGGTCCCCCACAATTCCCCCCTCAACATTCTCGGGGTGAACTTCAATAACATGCAATAGAACGCGGCTTGCGGGGCTCCCATCGAGGAATCCTACTCCTTGTGACAAGAGTGGGCGGGCGAGCCTATTGCGACCCCGCCGAGAGTCCCGCGCTACGATATATACACGCATATGTTGATGTAAATATAACTCGTTACCGGTAAGCCCAGTATTATGTTCGCCAGTGCGTGGGGGGAACTTGCGGTCGTCGCAACCCGTCTAAACGAGGCTCGGAATAACTAGAAGCGTCACAAATTATAGACCAGGGGTGGTGAACTTTTGGCACGAAGCCTAGAAAATCCATTTTCTTAAGAAGAGTTCTGACAATTGAGAAATCAATTAAATTATAGATTATTTGATGTTAGTTTTGAAGATTCAAACAAGGTTCGCCAGCCCTGACGTGTGTCGGCAGACGGGTTGTGAAGACGCGAGCTGAGCGAGTCTGAGCTTTGTTTAGAGTCATTGCGGGCTGGCTGTTATGTATTGTACTTGTGTACACTTGGATGTTTTATTTAGTGCCTAGAGACCCATAAACACAGGAATAGCGTTTACGGAGTTCCGGTCATGAGGACCAGTTACTTTAAAAAATACAGTAAAAATAAGCTTTAGTAAAAAAAAGGTAAAAAGTGAAGAACATAATCTCCTACGGTAAAAAGTTGGGGGG
>BHDV01013444.1:385181-449340 GCA_005406045.1 Adoxophyes honmai
GGGGGGTTATATCCATCCATCGCAGAAGTGTTTAGTTTCAAAATCGTAGTCCGTACGATAGCTGAAAAGTAACCTTCAAACTAGTTGGCCGAAACATTAGTCTTAATTTTTTTTATTTTTTTTTAGCTATACTGTTTTTGTATTTTATACTAAGCACAAGTAGCCAGTTTGCAATGACCTTTCAAAAAACAAGTCGACACATGAAAATTTATGAGCACTTGCTGTAAACCTAGCATGACGAAGCGCGAGTAAAACTACCTGTAATCTGACTCTTCTAGTTAGTGACAGGCATACTCGCGTGGTGTTCATAGTTCACAGAGAATCGTGTGTGAAGTTCCCGCCCACGTAGTAGTTACGGACTGTGATGCGTCAAGTTTTGTTCACGTTCAAACCTATGACATTTTATGAAGTGAAACGCGTCAACGCCGTCGCGATAATCAGTGACTCTGGGAGTCACAGTTAATTTAATTGGCCATGTTTGGCGCGATTTATGTTTAAGTACTATTTTATAAGCAATATATTTATTAAGAAAAGCGAATTTGCTCGCAACTGAATTTTGTGTGTTTTTACTAATGGATAATTTTACAGTATTATCGAAAGATATTCGTAGTATATTTGGCAATATGGTTTCCAGCATATCAGTTTGTGTATCATAATAGTTGTTTATGTAAATTCGGAGAATAAGTATTTGCCAACAAGCGCTAGATGCGTGAGCGAAGTAATAGCATTAATCTTTTTGTAATGCACTAGGCGAGAAAACAAAATAACTACGTCAAATATGTTACTTAACTCCAAAAATCACGAGATATAAGCAGTCTTAACACATTCAGACCAAGGACCCGGCTCCCGGGTTCTTCAAAACATTCGCGAGATACCGAGAACCCGGTAGCCGGGATCGTTTTGTACTAGCTACAGACTACTCGGTTCCGCGCAGATGTTTTGATTTTAGGCTTGGTCGTGAATTTGTTACAGATGAGAGCGAGAAAAATACAAACAAGACTCGTAAAATATGGTCAAACGAAGTGAAAATGTACTTGCACGACGTTTCGTTATTCGACTTTTACCGTGTGGAAAAGACTTTCTAAATACGTACCAATTGTGTGTTACAAAATACTTTTACATATCAACAAGCAATATTCTAGTGTTAAGCGAAACTAATATCAGTTCCGGTTGCGTTCAAACGTACGCTAATAATTTAAAGTTTACTGAACAAAATAGGTTGTGTTTTGTAGTGTTTTAGCGTGAACAAACCTTGGTTATTATCGGTAAAGTAGTCCGCTAAGAGCTTCAAGAATCACAGGCTTATAACCCTGTGTTGTTCATAATATAGTACGTCTTCGTGCTATCCTTCTCTTAGCCGACGATTTTACAGGATCTATCATCGGAAGTGGAATTTCGATGGCACAAATAAAATCGATATAGGATTGACTTTTATTATCGATTATTTTATAAAGTTACATAATTTATGGCGTGTGTTTTCACTATAGCCTTCTTGTAGGCTTGGCACGGCAAACCGAGCGAGCGAGATGGTCTACTCGTCTTTGATGTTTCTAGTGAGCCAGTAACAAGCATAGTCTAAAGCGCGGTCGCGGAACAGAGAAATTCGAGCGTTGACCCGCTGCTATCTATCTCTGTCGCACGCGTGCGGTAATATTGCCCTCACGCTCGCAGTGTGACCCACGCGCTCAAGTGCGAGCGTGAGGGAAATATGTATTACTGCACGCGTGCGACAGAGATAGATAGCAGCGGGTCAACGCTCGAATTTCTCTGTGCTCCGCGACCGGCCTTTATCTCACGCGCTTCTCGAATAGCGCCTTGCCGTGCTCCGCCGCAAGAATCACATTATTGTAATGTATTTGACATGAGAAAAAATTACATTTATGTATCATGAATTGTGTAGGTATGATTGGTTAATTTTTTTTGTATGTTGATTGAAATTTAAACCACTTCACCGTTACTACTGAAGTAGTAATTTCTTTAATATCAATGCAAAATTTGACAGTTACTTATACAGTCACGAACCGGGATTGTTGAGCCACTTGCCACAGTTCGCAATTTAGACGTGTAATCAATGACCGATGTGACCGACTAGTTGTCAGCTATTGGATTAGTATTACACGACCAAGTTACAGATATAGGTAAGTGGCTCAACAACCCCTGTTCGCGATGGTACGTAGATAAGAATAAACCAATCCACGCGATGAATTTTATTCGTGCTACGAATTCCAACCATCTACCGTCACATAGTCCACGAGAAGTCTGTTTGCCATAACCAATAACGATTAAGTAGATCTCAATATAGTATAAGTTGTATTATACGCGTTTGGTCATGATTTTTTCTTATTGCTCTAGATTTTAGCGTAAGTTGAAGGGAAAGAGACATGTGATAGTGAAGTTAACGTAAGAAGTACTTAAACTGATTCTAGAGCGGGGGATGTGCTTCGCTATTATTTGGGGCGTGGCTTTCACATTCTGAGAGAAAAGAGAGGGGGGGAGGAAGAAGTGCGCCCATGGGAATAGAGTCATAGAATATTTTTATATTATCGCACGTGTATTTGATTTATGGACATTTTATGATTTATTCTAGTTATTGACAGCATTTTTTACACTATTTATTATTTTTATGTGGTCTATTTAACTCAACCAGTGTCGTGCATCTCTCGCCTCTAGCGTCAGGGATCAGAAGGCAGCTTTTACATTCAAACTACCTCCCCGAGTATTCGAAGTATTTTTTTTTTACATAATTTTTATACGCTGTTTTTAGCAAACCAAAAAGCCCAGTATTATCTAAAGTTTCGTACTTAAGTGTACTCCAGTGACTTTTACTAAATCGATTACCAGTGTTTTAATGATACGAATGATTTAATTGCTAATTTTGTGTTTGGTATCTAATGTGCTCTGACCAGAATTGTTGATCGCGAACGCTGGCCCATTGAACGCCCAGCATATACGTCCCGCCAACGGTGAATTATCAATTCTACTGTCCATTTTTTTTTCTACTCTATAAATTCAACATAAAATAGTGGCTATACTCAACAGCGCTACAATCAGTATAGTAGTAGGCCAATGTGTAACTCGAGCTAATTTCCAATACTACATCACGCCTGTATTCCCAAATGGGGTGGGCAGAGCCAGTAAACAATACGTAGACAAAACCATGTGACTGTGACGTTTCAAGCAATTTTTTAAAGTATTGAGCTGGGAGGTATAATGGTGGCAGGTTGCTAGCCTGTCGCCGGAACAAAACTTCACCAAGAGGCCAATTCGAGTATGTCACAATTTCTACGCATGTAGTCAGTAGATACATACATACATACATATTCTCACGCCTGTAATCCCAAGAGGGGTAGGCAGAGCACATGAATTCAGTAGATATGATGAAAATAAACTATTGGTGGTCAGTTTATGCTGGCTTAGCGTTCGGGCAACTTTATGCGTTCCAGCGGGCGGAAATGGCGCGAGCTGCAAAATTTTTACGAATACATTTCATATCAAAACAGTTCAGTTCGTTTTTATCGTGTTCCTAGTTTCTAAGTCTGGTCAGGGTGCAGAGTCGATGCTAAGGGAATTTATAATCCCTCTAATAGCCTTTACATTTTGTATTGGCAATGTACAACGAGCAATATGTATGTACTTATCGACATAATGTACCATTGGAGCTTTTGTAAAGAACGTGTCAGTTTGATCGGAATGTGATGTTATTGTTTGGCAACAATCGCTTGTCTTTAATGCAAACGCAGGTTTTGTTCCCCCTGTGCCTCGAGTTGTCAACGGAAACGTAAAAATCATCACAGTAAGAGATCTCGTTTTTGTATGTGTAATTTTATTTGTGTTTGTGAAACACGACCGCCATTCCAACTGTTTATCGAGATCACGCACATGTCAACGTATTTCATGAATTTAAAGCTCAAAAGTACTTCAGAAAGCATAATAACTCATCTCGCTAGAGAGTTCGAGCGGCGGCCATCTGCATTTATACATGTTTGTGTTGTAGATTATATTTGAGGTATCAAGTTGCGTTCATTGCAACCCTGTCGTAGTTCACTCGGTTCCATTATTTAAGAAATTCATGCATACTTTGAAAAGGCTTGTCGGATGTATGTTAGCGACTCGCGCGCGTGACACTACCTGTCTTTTTCTGACTCTTCTAGTAAGACAGAGGCAGGTATATCTCGCGCAATGTTCTGGTTGAATTGTACCCGCTTCCCTACATTCGGGCGATTCGCGTACTATCTTAGACCGATCAAAAGTCGATACATATTTTGTAGTTACTAGTTAGCTCATTGTAGAACACTATCCGAGACAGTTGAAATAAGTGCGTTATTTGGTGTGGATATCACCGAAATGGCGGATAGTGATGGCGTATTGGAACGCAATGGTCGGTCTAGGACAGCATGCGAGAAACCAGAACCGATTCACCAAGCACAGTGTATATCCTATCTAGAGAATTCGAAGATAATGTATTTATACGTTTTATATAAAGTTTGTGCACATTTCCTTCTGAGCGATTTCGAGCTAAGTTTTAACTTCACGCGCGCTCCTGAGGCGCGGTTCGATATTATGAATATCCTTTGAAGTGATTGAAACCAGCATTTATTACGTATAGTTGTTTTATACACCACTCTGTATACAATTATTAAGTCTAAGTATCCTGTATTACTTGTAGCTAGCGGTCCGTGGGATTTGGAAGTGTTAGGGGTTAATAGGACAGACAAATGTCCTATAGGCGAGCAGGACTGGTTGGTTAAAACATAATTAAGATGACTATATTTTTCTAAACGATACAATGATTTTTTTAAAGAACGTCGCCGTAGTTTTTGAACGCGATCTCTTGATTTTTGACTGATTTTTTTTATCCTGTATGTACGAATAATTTAGGTTTAGCGAGACGTGTGTGTAGGCGGTTGTTGGCGTCGATCTAAGCTCGCTCTAGAGCGCGGACGGCTGCTACCGAAGGGAATCTGAAGGGCGGGACCTTGGCTGTGTCGGAAATTTAGAGTACCTTTTAAACTCTGCTTGTTGCGAATTTTTTGACGCCGGTTCGGTTAGTATATGTATAGACTTGCGCTTGAGATAGACTAGGATCGTTTTGTGCCTGTTTTTGTAGGGAATGATACGGACGCGAAATATGAATTACCAATCCTACAAAATCTCGGAATTTTTGGGATCTCGTCCATAAAAAATATATAGTGAAGTTACTTGAAATAAAATAATATTCCTTAATCCTAACTAACTAAACATTTTTTTTTGCATAATCAAAACAAAAACTATAACTCTGGATCAGAAACTACGGGGGTGATTTTGAAAGAAGCTTCTTAAAAACATAATTTATTAAGAATGGTATCTGCTAAACGGCATCTAAGGTCAGTTGTAATGTACCCGTCAATCTCATACGGGATCCTATCATACTATACTTCGGGATCCCGAAAAATTACACGGGCTCTCGCGAGACCGGTAGCGCTATTGTCTAACGCACCAAAAATCTAAATCGTGTTTATTTCACAGTTTCAGTGTCAGTACGTTTTGAAATGTATCCATTTCGAAGCGATTATTGATTCCAACTGTCAAATTAAACTCGATTTAGTATGTACTTTGTGCTAGACATACAGTATTATAAATCATGAGAGATGGTTACATACAAACAGTTCTAGAGGCATCGTGACAGACCGAGAGGGAAATGGCTAAAGGAAAAAGTAATTTTATTTCGGAGCTGCAGCATAGACTCGAGTACATATCAGATAGGGCGTGAACGGTCATTGTTGATAGTGTCAAGACTTAGGTAAAGACGACTTAGGTGTCCGTGAACACGCGTTGACCGCGCTTGGCTATATCTTTGTAGAGTTTGAATTTGAATAGTTTTGTCGTCAATATCTTACGATTTATCGACATTGTTTTCTGTTTCGTTACCACGAGTTTTCACTACTCGTAAGCGTCTACGTAAATAATTAGAATGGGGAGAACGTACGTCGGCAAGTGACCACTAATATTTGAACGGACACGGCCGCTCATGGCATTTGTGACACAGCCGCGGTATCGCCAAAATCAGCCAGTGTATGTATATAAATGTAAATAGAATCGAATTAAGGAACGAAATATCACGTTACAATGCGGGGGTCGCGAAAGCAAAGACTGCTGGATATGTTGTGAATGCATGCACAATGGTACTGCAACGTGCAGTAAAAGTCGTTTCAATAACGGTTATAGACTAGATAATGAAAGCCAGTATTTGTTACCACAGCAAACTGACGAGTCTCTGTTACTATCCAGGCTTTGAGATTGTTTAGGAACCGTCTTTTCGATTTAAACTACGTAACAATTGTATTATTATCGAACCGCGATTAGAAAGGCATTCGAGAATACCAATATTTGATATCTTCATAAGTGCAGACCCTTACAGATAATAGAATTAATAGCTAAATATGATTTGCATATTTTTACTCTATTGTCGATATACTGTCATTTTTTTAATAAAAAATTGTAATACAATATCTGTCAAATCTGCCACTAACTACATTATTTCGCTTTATCAAATTGGCGTAGCTGTTCAAAAATACACAAATAAAAATAATAAAAAATACTTTAAAAACGCTACAGGTTTAAGAAAGTAACTCTATTTGATCTGAAGTATTATTTTTAATGCTAACGGAAATCAATAGAAAAACGCTACATAATTTGATATTTTTTTCCATGCTTTAGAAATTCATTGTACCAAAATAACAATTTACTTTATCTGCATACTCTACCACTGAAAATGTCATATCATGCATTTAGTTCAAAAATGACATATGAGCTCAATCCCTTTCTAAACGCGGTTTGATAATAGTTGGTATCCACGAAGATGTATCCCGCTCTTCCTTAGTGCCGCCCAGTTTACACCTATAATGCTATTGAGGAAGAATATTGGGGTCTTCATGGATGACATCATTAGTACACAGAGGAAGATGTTTGCGTCAGGTCTTCCTATCTTTACTAGCTGGTTTTACCAAGGGAGGTCCATCCCCTGTGATGAGTCTAAACTAAGGTCAACCAGACGAGATAAAGAATGTAAACAAAGTTTCAGAGGTTGACGCCATAACTGCATACGAGTGATAAGGATAGAGATAATAATCTGACTACCGCCTCGTAACTCAGTAACGGTACCATTGTTTATGTTTATTATCTCGTCTGGTTGGCCTTAGTTAACAGCTCAACATTGGAGCGGACCTTTTATACGTATTCTGTGGTCATACATTTTTGTTGTATCTGTAATCTACGTGTCTGTGCTTGCCAACCAAGCCCAGACAATCTAAAGAGGATCTGTATTGTATTATATTAAGTTTCAGTCACAGTCTATTGCATTTTCTGTATAATGTTACCAGGATGCACTCTGCGATCTAAAGCACTAATCCGTAGTTTCCAATGCCATGTAATAGTTCAGGTAAATATGGGAGTATATTGTTTTCTTGGGCGGGGAACAAGGTAACTTCCACTTCAGTGCCTATGTTTATTCCTCCGATCTTGGTATATTTGTCTCCTTGTTTATATGGTTATGTGAAAATATTTTGGCACCATAACCTGTGTTGATATCTTGTTTGGCGAATGTACAGTCACGAACCGGGATAGTTGAGTCACTTGCCACTGTTCGCAATTTAAGACGTGTAGGTAATCATAATCAATGACCGATGTGACCGACTAGATGTCAGCTATTGGATTAGTATTACACGACCAAGTTACAAACATAGGTAAGTGACTCAACAATCCCTGTTCGCGATGGTACTTTTAACGGAGGAGTAATACAGGTTAGAAAATTGACACACGTAGATAAACTTATCAAGAAATCTCACTCTAATTTGTAATTTGATTTACATGTTTTTATGTAAGATCGAGTTAAATCGGTTGTGCTTTAGATCGTAGAGTTGCTAACGTAGTCCTCGAGAAGCAATCGTTCAGTTGGTGCGACGTTGAATTTATTATAGCTTAAATAATCAAATATCACGAATGGAAAGTAATAAATAATGTGCGTAGCACTGCATAATAATGTTCTATACCAAAATAGATAATAAATTCTTTGGTTATTTTGTAATAACATGTTTTAATTCTACCTAGCCTGTCTCCTTTGCCCTCTGCTTGCAGCCTACATTGTCGAAAACCCCATTTATCCACATCCACGTCCTTTACTGTAATTTCGTAACTGTAGTACTCAGTAACTCAATGTACCTACCTAAGACATTGACTAATACAGCGCCGAACACTGATACTTTTACCTTTACATACAGGGTGGAAAGTTTCAATGGGCCCTGGAGGGGAACTACTCTAAATCTTTTAGTTAGCTCATTTTGCTAAAAGGAAACATTCCTTCATTTTTAGAAAGAAACAAAACTGCATTAAAAGATTTTTAAAATTTTGCTGGTCTCAACCGGGAATCGAACCAACAAAAAATTAAAAAAAAAAATTGGTCGTTTATTAATAAAATCGGTAGGACTAATGTTTAGGATAAAATTTGTCTAAGAAACATTTGGTCTTACACTTAGATAAGTACGAGATATCCATGAAATTGAATATTTATTACAAGTTTTTTTAACAATGCCTAGTACTGCAGCGCTATTGTCTAACGCACCAAAAATCTAAATCGTGTTTAATTTGACTGCTGATTTCAAAAATCGCTTCAAAATTGATACATTTCAAAGCGAACTGACACTAAAACTGTCGAATTAAACATGATTTAAATTTTTGGTGTGTTTTAATTGGCTGGTGTGGCTTCATTTGGCGAAGGCTAGACGTTCAATAAATATTATGATCCTTCAATATGAGAATACAGTAGGCTTAGCACGATAACACACTCTAGTCGCGTCGCGCGCGGGATAGTCTACCCGTCACTTTCTGACGTCTCTAGTTAGACAGTATAAATATTGAAGGATGACAATATTTATTGAACGTCTAGCCTTCGCCTTAGGGTCAATTCACACCAAGATGAGACGCGACGCGGCGCTGCACGAAAATTAGTCCGTCAGATAGATTAGCAAAAAATATTAAACATGTATTTTTATATTGAAAAAAAAAAGACGATAATACAACGCTTAAAAGTCTCGCGTGTCGTCACTGCATGGTACCAGAACGTCTAGTGTGATGAAAACGATGATGAATTCGATAACGATTTCGTTTGCGAGAAACTGTGATAGCGCCGCCAGCGGAAAGTTTGCTCAACTGCCGTGGTCCACGATAACCCGCAAACAAAATCGTTATCGAATTCATCATCGTTTTCGTTACACTAGACGCTCAGTTTTAACCTAGGCGTAACGTAACGTCACAAGCCCCCGCAGCCGAATTTTGATGATTTATCTATACTTTTGTCAATGTTTAGTTATTCGACGAACCGAAAACAACGTGTCTCATATTTTTCCACAATCTAATGGACTAATTAGGATAGGGATGGTGACAGGGTCAAATATATATCATTCTAATTAGTCCGTAAGTTTTTTACATTATCAAATAATTAAACATCGACAAAGATACAGATCATCACACTTCCTGAGCGGGGGCTCGTGACGTCACGTTTGAAAATCAGTATAATTTTTACTCAAATGCGACGTCACGCGAAACTTTTAGGGTCTGTATTATCTGTATTATCGTCATTTTTCGTCTGTCAAATAAAAGAAAAATATGGGTACAATATTTTTTCGTAGTCTATCTGACGGACTGAATAGTTTTTTCTAGTCATCTAGCCTATTGCGTATTTTTAGCCCACTCGACATTCCTATTAAGCCTGATAGACGTACGAGCAAGTACGCGTACTTATGGCTCGACGACCTTTTTCGACTGTGTGTCACCGTAAATACGCATACTTTTAAAACCGCCTCGCAAAATCGACGATCCACCGGTTTGAAACCGCGCGAAGATTTCAAGTGTGTCACCGACGTGGAGCCGAGTAAGTTCGCAAACTTAAAAACCGCGGACTTAAAGTTCGTACTTCTATCAGGCCCTTAAAAGCTTCTTGGTGTTTGGCAGACGCCACGAGCATCCGCCTCCGTCGCTCGAAATACTTCAAGCGTCAGAGCCGCGTGCAGCCCGAGGAGCGCGAGGTCCGCAAGCAGGCCTCCGAGCCGGCGCCCTCGGCCGCGCAGCCCCCGCTGCGGAAGCACGAGTCCTACCCGCAGTACGGCGCTGTGAGTACAACCGGCGAGCGTGGCAAAACCTTGGGGCATAAGTTCCCAACCTTATTTTGACTACTGCCCACTTTCAGAGTAAATTATTTTTTAGCGCCCCCCATTTTTTCACCTACTTGAAAACCAGTATAACACACATCGTCCCATTTTTTTTCTGAGTCTTTTACTTACTGCCTGCAGCGCCCACAAGGGGGCGTTATCGCCCACTTTAGGAATCAATGCCTTAGGGCTACAGCACACACTTATATCGAAATAGATACCGCGAGTTCCTGCATTTGTATGAAAATGAAGCGTGCCACTTTTTCTCTACCTACTGTAACGTCACATGAGCGCTTTGGAAATTGATTCAGTGAACCGATTGTGACGCCGCCTTGTTCAAGTTGTCCTGTCTCTAGGCAGTTAAACCTAATCTAAGTGGTGTAAAACTAAATTAAATCAGGTCAAAGTAAGAGCATTGCGCTGTTTTGGCTCCTTTTTGGCACGCGAAGTACATACACTTGAGTCATCTATTTCGATATAAGTCTGTAGGTTACAAGCGAGGTAGCAAGCAGGCCTCCGAACCGGCGCCCTTGTCGGGGGCTAACTTGGGAAGATCTTACGTAGTATAACGGGTTATAAAGTGAGGCGGTCACCTACTAAAAATCATGGCAAGTTTGATTTAGTAGAACTTCTCCCACTCGTCAAAGTGTTCTACATCGCGCTAACCAAGTTTCAAAATCAGTTGCATAAATAAAATATTGGACTTCGGTCCCCAGCATAGAGGACAGAACCTATAGAGTACTAATTGTCATTGAATTTGTTCGAAGACGATTCCGCCAAAGCATGGCGGCGTTCGCTGTGCTCTTATTGGCCGGCCCGAGATCGCGCGTAACGCAGTGGCTTTTTCCTCTATGGTTATCGGCTCTTTACAGTTTCTGTGACAGTTTGTAAGTTGAAATAAACTGACGGTTTGGGGAACTGGGTGGCCATCATTTTTTCTCTAGTTGGTCTGTCCTCTATGTCTAGAGCACAGCTAATTTCTAGCGTTGACTCGCTGCTCTATCTCTGTCGCGTGCAGTAATATTGCCCTCCCGCTCGCACAGTACGGCGCAAGTGCTCAAGTGCGAGCGTGAGGGCAGTACTGCTTGAATGTCTCTGTGCTCCGCGACCGTCGTTTAGTTCAAAATATCAATTTGTCTGTACAGTCAAGGAAATTGATTACTGTGCCACTTTGTACCTTTTCACAAGAAATGTCACTTTGACACACCACACTTTCTACTAATCAACATACATATTCTCACGCCTGTATTCCCAAGAGGGGTAGGCAGAGCACATGGATTCAAAAATCCAGTGCCCCATTTAGCAATTTCAGCAGGGTAACCAGATGGTTAAACGTGATAATTACGTGCAGTGACAGGTCGCTGGTCCATCGCCCACAATACACTAACCCTTTCCCAGAGTCGACTCTTGCGACACCCATGGGAAGAAAGGGGGAGGTGCTATTCTAACCCGGCACCGCACGGGGGTCTAACCCGGCACCACACTAATCAAAGCAATATGAAACTCACTATGAAAAGGTTCAAAGTGGCACAGGTATCAATTTCCTTGACTGTACGTAGTGGCATGGTTTCAGAGTCGGTCCCGAACGTTCGACCAAGAGATCGGTTCGCTGCTCATCCGAGCTGTGACTTACATCGACCGGGGCGCCGCGCCCTCTTCCCCTTCGACCTCGTTTGAGGCCGAAACGCCTCAGACTCGCGCCAGCCACACCCCCGCCGTCAGGTAATACGCATCACACACACACAAACACACACATATCCTCACGCCCGTATTCCCAAGAGAGGGGTAGGCAGAGCACATGAATTCAATAATCCAGTGCCACGTTTATTAATTTTAGGGTAATCAGATGGTACAAATGGTACAATATGCATAATACATACATAGAAACACGCCTACAAGCACATCCCCCTTTCTTCCCGTGGGTGTCGTAAGAGTCGACTCTGGGAAAGGGTTAGTGTATTGTGGGCGATGGCCTAGCAACCTGTCACTGCAATGTCACTTTTAACCGTCTGGTTACCCTGAAATTGCTAAACTGGATTTTTGAATTCACGTGCCACCCTTCCTGGGAATACAGGCGTGAGAATATGTATGTATGGAAGTGCTATATCCTCCAGGTCCGGGCCCCCGTTGAGCTGCAACTTCTGCTGGAACACGGTGGATGAGTGCGGCAGGATCCTCCGCCGCAAGACCCAGTACCACTGCCCTGAGTGCAGGACCAACCTGTGCATAGTGCCCTGCTTCCACGAGTACCACGAAGGTAACCAGACAGCCAGCTTAAAAGGCAAACGTACGAGCAAGTGGGTGAATTGAATATCAACCCAGAAAATCTTATTAAGCTTTTGGTGGCGCATTTCTTGTACATTTTGTCATAGATGTGATAATTAGGCTTAGGACTTTTGGATGCTCGCCGTGGTTCTAGAATCCATGGAGTCGCCATTATCTTAAATATTTTTTGACAATGTCGAATCAAAAAACAAAATAACATGTCCTCGGCATACCCCTCTTGGGAATACGGGCGTGAGAATAGCTAAGTCCACACCAGTGCACTTTCACGTTCACCTTGCGTTTTCCTCTGACGCATGCCCTTGCAACCGCATGCGCTGAATCTAGATCCGTCCTCAATGAAGACACGCTGGCGGCATGCGCTGTTGGTGGTTGCACAGGCATGCGTCAGAGTAAGACGCAAGGTGAACGTGAAAGCGTACTGGTGTGGACTTAGCTATAGTGTGTGTGTGTGTGTAATAAATCATCATATAATATCTTGTTTTAGGACCGGAATCAGAGGCAGCGGCGAGTGCTAGGTGAAGCGTGCATCGCCAGGCGGACTAGCTAGTTCATTGTGTGTCGTCACAGTAGACTTGTTAACGCTGGCTGTTAAGTGTATCCCCCGAGTCTCGGAGCTCAACGAAAAAAAAAACAGCAGCGGTGACAGCTGACAGCTGATTTGACATTTAAGAGACGTTTTTTTGGGTCTAATTTGATTTTTATGACGTGTTGGTTTACAGCTTGCCTGAAGGTTTTTGCGTGTATTGCCTAGGGAAATGAAAAACCTCGCGTTGAAGGTTAATAGATCTAATTTCTTGCTCTGGTAACACTCGATTTAAACGTAATTTGGCTGTTGCTGTCAAATTTTGCGTTTGTTATTTGATAGTGTAATTTAGTGTTTAAAAAAATCATCGTATGAGTATAAAGTATTTGGAAAATGGCTGCAGGATTTGATAAAATTACTTTTCTACATCCAAATCAAATCAAATAGTTTATTTGTCAAACATTGGTCAAATTAGGTGGTACATTGATTATAAACTTGTATCACTATGTACTGCAATATCACCTTTAACCATCTGGATACCCTGAAATTGCTAGATGTGGCACTGAATTCTTGAATTCATGTGCTCTGCCTACCCCTCTTGGGAATACAGGCGTGATGTATGTATGTATGTATGTATCACTATGTCACGCCCAAGGGCATACAAAATACTCGCAAAATCATCCCACAATTCAAAAAGCTATTCAAAACATTACACCCCTAATAAACGACCAGGAGCGCAATTGTGTGAGGAATCCCTTTCTGTATACGTCATATATAAATGTTATTTTTGAATATTTTTAACAATTTATTATTATATGAATCTAGGTAAACTTATAATTAGGCATTAAATTTTGTGAGTCCTTATGGAATTCGCTCTTTAGGCTCATCACATGTAGATAACTATTAAATCAAGTCACCGAAAAAGTTGTCTATATGTTTGGCAGAAATCGCATACTCAAATAGACTTGATTAGGCTTGAAATAGTGCTTGACCGACGGTCAGCGCTGACCGTCGGTCCTGACCGTTAGCATTTACCATCGGTCGAGAAAATGCATTCAGTGCTCTACGCTGACAGCGAACTGCGACGCACGTACCGTCAGCGTAGATGTGTTCGCGTTCAAGACTTGCATAGATATAGCTACGCCGACCGACAGTCAGCGCTGACTGTCGGTCGAGCACTGTTTCAAGCCTAAGACTATACATAATATTGCAATAGAAAATGGCATAGTGCTGCCCTCACGTGTTTCATTTTCCTGTGAAGCTCAACCTATCAGTGTCAAACTAGAAGAGTCGATTTCGAGTCGCGTTACGATGCTACCCAGGGTAGGCTTAGTACCGCAACGCGTGATATAGCTTGTCATTTCCTGACGTCTCTAGTTAGACAGTGACAGGTATAGTCTATCTCGCGCGCGCCTCGACTGTGAGGCTATAGATGCGTAGTCGCTATCGCTTTGTACGAGTACTTTGTCATTCATACAATTCAGACTGACGCGTGGTACAATGTCTTAAGGCAAAATTAAACTCGCTTTTTGATGATTGTTTGAATAATTGTGTGAACTCTATAGTGGTCGGAAATTTACTTGGCCAGACTAAGTGGGAAGGGGGGGCTTGCCAAGTTTGATGACAAGGACTACAAGTGACGCCTTTTTACGTCTACTTCGAGTTTGATAATGTTAAACGAATTATATTTATAACCAATAGCTGCGATGAGCTATTTTTGTACTACTTTAAAGCTTGTGTTAAAATGTTGAGGGCAACGGTCCGACCGAGGTAACGTGTTTGGTTACCGTTGACACCGGATTATCTGTGACCTAGAACCATAGAGGACAGAACCTATAGAGTTTAAAATTGTCAAAAACCCTATTCTTCAGCCTTTTCAAGAGTAACCACCGGAACGTAGTAGTAGTACATACACTTGATTGACTTCGGTGCTGATTGGTTTTATGGTCTAGTAAAGACGATGTTCGTTGCCCGTAGTTTGGTACGGATACCGAATTAGGTGGACTCAGTGTATAGGTGTAGTTAAGGCTTATCGGTTTAGGTGTAGTTAAAACAATATAAACAATCTTGACATGTCTTTTTGTTGAAATACACAGTCTAAAAATTAAAATCGTTACACTATACAATTCAATTATGAAAGTAAACGATTTTTTCATACTTAAATTGTAAAATGTAAAGATTTCGATTTATAAAGTGTACGTTTAAATAAAAAGACACGTCAAGATTGTTTACATTGTTTTAACTACCTAAACCGGTAAGGTATAGTTGCCTCTTTATTTGTCGACAGTACGCACAAACGATTTGCAGCGGCTTTTATGCCAACTTGAGTCAAAAGATTTAATATATTTGGGTTCGAATTTTGTGTATATTTTGAAGCTTCAGCACTGGCGTGGTTTGCTAGTTAAATCATTGCTGAGTGAGTGCCATGGAGGAATTATAAATACCACCTTGTTAAGACGTAGAGAGACCTTATTTATACGCAACATAATATAATATTGTGATAAAAGTATAAGATTAATATTTAAAACGTTACGAAAGTGTATTTTGTAAAACATAGGCATAAGTAAATTATATGCTACTCAATTGGGTAGTCAACTAAAAAAAACTTCAATCCGTCAGATAAATTACCGAAAAATATTGAAGACGTGTTTTTTTGTTTTATTTCACATACAAAAAATACGAGAATACAACGCTTACGTGGTAGAACAAATATTTTACCTTTGTCTGTTTGATTATTTGAGAAACCAAAAAATACGTGACTCATATTTTTCCATAATCTAACTAATGGAGTATTTAAATGTTATACAGGAAGTGTTTTTGTAAATATTTATTATGATAGTTTCTATGTCGAGATAACTTTAGTAACGATTCGATGATTTTGTTGTTTTGCTAGGGTCTCACCAAACCAGTCGACGCCTTTTCGGCAAAATGCGGATAGAAAAAGCTTTATGCTAACGCAATAAGGGCGAACAAGACGTCAATTGGCTCGGCCATTCTCGGTCGAACGAGCCGAGCCGATTGACGTCTTGTTCGCCCTTATTGCGTTGACATAAAGCTTTTTCTATCCGCAGAAAAGGCGTCGACTAATGTGGGGAGACCCTTACAGTCTAAACGTTGCCAATTTTCAGACACATTAAAGACCTTGTTGATACTTGTTAAAAAAAATTCGTGCGCAAATGCTGATTTTCACACGGTTATATTAAGTGTTACGTAAACTTGGCAAAGTATAACATTTTAGTTGTACTGGACAGCAATTCGAGACAAATATGCGTCTTCTGAATCACAATTGTTTTGTTACTTGTTTTTTATTAATTTAAGAAACTCGTTACCAATTAGCAAATCTAAAGTTATGATGTATCTAAGAGTAAAATAAAAAATATGCGTCGTTGACAGCTTTCGCTAAATGCAAATGCGATATTTGTATATAGAATGCTACAGAATTAAGGCTAGAAAATAATGTCGAAAACAATTTTATGATACAAATGATTAGCATACGAACGAGCCGCGCTGTCAATTTCATATGTATATTTCTAAAATATGACATTTTGAATTTATGACTTGTATAGTCAGAACCCGGCGGCCTGTACGAAAATAATCCCAATCATAAAGAAAAGTTGCCGACATTATGTGACGACTATTGACGTACAATAAACAAACAACTAGACTCCCAATCACGCTCAAAAAATGTCGGAAGCAAAAGTCTGCACACGCGTCAACTGTGCAGAGTTTTGGTTCAGTTGTCTTTCGACGCGCGTGTTGTTATGTCACTAGGTACTTCTAACGGTCGCGTACACTTGTCATTAAACATTACTGCTACATAATTTTAAACAAAAAAAACCGACTTCAAATTAGCAATATTTTGAAAGTATTCTGTTTACTGAATGTAAAATCTTGACTTCATCGACAAATAACCGAAAACGCCGTACGTCTCCATATAAAATTTGAAGAGTTCCCTCGATTTCTCCAATATTCCATCATCAGATCCTGGTGTCGTGCCAATGGGACCAATTTCGAGTTATACCCTTTCGATTAAAAAAAAAATTTTGAAAATCGGTCCACGGGTTTTCGAGATATCGAGTAACATACACACACAAAAAAAAAAAAAAATAGGTCGAATTGAGAACCTCCTCCTTTTTGAAGTCGGTTAAAAATAAGGTGTTAATTTGAATGAATGCTGTTCATTGTATTCTGTTTTTTGTATGTGTTGATGTACACACACAGACAACGCCGCTCGGACGTTTTTTGAGGAATTTTGTTAAACGATTTTTAGTCTAGTTTTTTATTGTACGTCGATGGTGACGACCCAAACCTGTCGTCATAACTAATAACCATAACTCGTACCTCCGATATTCAAAACATGTGTTTTGTGTGTTCTGGTTCTGGCTACCCCATTTGGGAGTGCAGTCTTAGTATTATATAGCATCTATCCCCAGTTTAAACTTAAAAATCATTTGACGTCTCGTTCTCCCAAGCTTGGTTAGAGCGGGATGTATATCTTGACACCGGCGTGGTGTATGTTGGTCGATCGCCTTCTGAATAACACAGTAAAAATATTTTCTATGTGACAGTAAGTTAGTACTATAGAAACCTTTCTCTAAGTAACTCTCTCACAGTTATCTCCTCAATTACGGGATTGAAAAACAACACAAAAAAGTTTACTAGCAGCTATGTACGTAGTAACAAAGAAATGGGCACTATCAAAGTACCAAAAATTGTACACACGACCTTAGTCATAATCACAGATGAATAGTACTACGTACAAAAAGTTCACTCACTAATAAAATTCATGTTTATGTCAGTGTTGAAGCCATTGCGCTGCGTTTAATCATAGAAATAAGTGCAATGCGACGCCAACTACTATCTAAACTGTACCTTAATGCCGAGGTAATAAGATCGTGTATACATTTTGACACTTGGGTTGTGCCTACCCCTTTGTTGCTTACTGTATGTATTAATAAAGTTTAATAGTTTTGATAACGGAAACTAGGTAAGCTTAAACGATGCCTTGACTGTTGTCGCTTGAAGCAATGTGAACTCTAAACACAACACCTAAAGGTATGGATTCAAAATCCTCGAGCTCAATTAATAATATCATATTAGTATATGGCATACTACCTCTAATGGAATACTTACTTTTTAATTTATTGTAACTTAATGTCCATTTTCTATTTATTTACCTTATTGTTATATATGGTGTAGATCATCATCATCACATCATCAGTAGCCTTAAAACGCGATATAGACTTCCTGTCACTTTCTGACGACTCTAGGTAGACAGTGACAGGTATAGTCAATCTCGCGCGCATCTCTACTCGCGCCTTGCTGAGCTAAGCCGGCTGATACGGATGTAGTGAAAATGTTTTTATATCGTATTATATTGGAAAAGCTTTCAGCTTTCGCGTAGTGTCACGTTTCTACACCGCCATTTCTTCCGTGGATGTCGTAAGCGACGTTTAGGCCGGCCACATACACACGGAATTCCGTTTCGGAATCTCGAATCGGACTGTCCGAACGCACTAAATCCATACGACATCTATGGATCAGCCATACACATTCGGAAAAATTCCGTTCGGAATTCCGAACGGAAAGCTTCCGTCTGTATGTGGCGGTCCATAGATTTTGTATGACTGGGTTCGATTTTCCGATTCGAGATTCCGAAACGGAATTTTTCCGAATGTATGTGGCCGGCCTTAAGGTAATATATTTAGGCGACAGGCTAGCAACTTGAAATAGCCGTGGGTTTGTCTACGTAGCTTTTCGAGTGCTCTGCCTACTCTGCTTGAGTATGCAAGCGCGTTGCTTATGTATGTATTTATTATATTACTCGTGCTCTCTCGACTAGCCCCAAAACAGAATAATAAAGTTTCAAATTAAGAGGATAGGAGTCGCCTCACTTCTCCATACAAACGTAGTCCCCTGTTTTCGCCGTGAATAATGACATTAGAGCAAATTTTTTTTTACATTATATGTGTATCTGTTGTGGCTATGCCCCTATGATTTGCTTTTATCGATATTCTAAATAAAAAAAATAATAATAATAAATTAGAAACGTACAACGTTTGTATGGAGAAGTGGCGCGACTCCTATCTTCTTAAATGTCACTCGTTTAATACAACAATTGACTGGCACTTCGGGTGCCGATCGTGTTCTGAAATTTCGCGATCGTAAAACAACTTTTGCACTTATCTATATATGTGTGTGCATGTGCATATTGTAATACGTATACGTCATAAGGTTGACACTTTAACTTTGTTTGTTACTGTATTGAAAAGTTGACTCTTTTGACTTGAAAATAAGAACTATACAACTAACAGTACAAACGAAGGTAGGTGATATAAGAATAAATTGACATATTCTTATCTTATTATTTTACATAAGTCGATTGTAGTTTATAGTTTCGACGAGTCGAAAGTATTTTTATATTAAAAAAACCAAGGAAAAGTTACCTGAAAGGTAATACGTTTTTATAAATAATATAAAGAAAATACGTTTTTAGGGTTCCGTAGTCCACAAGGAACCCTTATAGTTTCGTCATGTCCGTCGGTCCGGGCTCGTATTCCGCCGCTACTGCACCGATTGATGAAATTTGGAGAAAATGTTATTTTTCCCATACAACGAAAAGTGAGTTAAAAAAAAATAATTGGACTAACCCCAACGTGTGGGGTATCGTTGAAAAGGTCTTTTAAAATGCAACAAAAACTGCTTTGAGACTACGTAGATCAAACCCCCTAGTCTTGAGATAATCTAAAACAAACTTAAAATTTGAGATGTCCCCCCACCGTAACTTTTGAAATATTGCTAAAATGATTCTGAAAAAAATATGGTATATACCTCAAAGTAAGTACTTTCAATGAAAATTATAGCGGACTCGGTATCATGGATAGTTATTTTTATACAACTCGACCAACTTATGTAGTTACAGTTCTCCGAACAAAAAGTATGGAGTCAACCGCAAAATTAAATTAAGCAAGCTACGGAACCCTATCATGTGCGTGCCCGACACGCTTGCCCGGTTTTTTTATTCTGTATTCTTAAAACGTTTTTGTAGTTTACGCCGTCCATACGCGTCATGCTTCCATCAACCCATTTTAATCGAGCTAGGTAGTATTATTTTTTTACTACCAGATATAGGAGCTAAAAAACTAAAAAATATTTAAAATTTATACATATAAATTCTTTATTGTCTGTAAATATAAATGTACTTTTCGTATAAATATAAACGAACTGTGTTACTAATAAGGACTTGTGATAACATATCAAATGGTGGTAGTTGTTATGTTTTATAATAAATTGTAAATACACGAATAACTCATATAAAATGTGAATGAATTGTATAAAAAAGTTTATCTGATAGGAATATAGGGTGACTGCACCAGTAATGGACATAGAACCAGTAATGGACAATGACTCTTATTTATTACCCACTAAGGAAAAGTCATTTGTTTTAGAACAATCAATTCACAACTCTATGGTCTTTAAATTATGAATGAAGTGTCCATCACTGGTGCTTGTCAACTTAAACCGTCCATAACTGGTGCCGTCACCCTAATGAAGAGTATATTTAGACCTAAGTTATGTACTAAATAATTTAAAATATTGTGATTGGTAAGGTAAAAGTACCAATGCTCGTCGCCTCAACGCCCAATAGATGACACCCATCTTACTGTGACATAAGGTTGCAAGTGCCAAGTATTGGGTCAGTGTCAGCACAGGGACGTTTACCTTAACTGTAAAGTTTGTAGCAATTTCGGTGCAGCATTGTTACGTCAGTAATCCGACTGAAATAATTAAATAGAGTTAGGGTATTTTCAACCAAATGAGGATAAACTTAGATCTCTTTCTCGCGCATAATTCTATTTCTCGTATGAAAAATGCGGGTAAGAGTGATATAGCTCTCTTTTAAGTAAGCGTGTGAGACCCGCATTAGATTCAAACTTATGGCGCTATACGACAGCGTTTGCGGAGAAGCGTTTAAGCGTTACGCACCGCCAGGCGCTACGCCGCAAGCGACGCGTCTCCTTAAACGAAGCCTTATTCCAAGGCCAAATGTTATTCTTGTTTGGTAAAAGCGACCCTTTTTGAACTAAAAATAACCTTAGCCGGTTATCTCCTTACAAAATGTTTGGATTACATAATTCATTTAAATTTTATCAAATCTACGTATCATGCTGCAGCTGCACTGAAATTGCTGAATACTTGCGATCATTGTTAATATCTACGTGAAATGGGCACAGTCGTGAATGATAAATGAAATATTTTATAATTAAATGAGCATTTGTCATAATTTCCGCTACTTATATGTGTTTTTGCTTAGAATCACAAGCTCCGTTCATTCTAATGAATGAAAAATAATGTCCCGAAAGATCCATACAAATCTTGGTATTTCCTTAATTGTTACGCTATAAGTAGGTAAAGTTTATTAGGTAATGGCAACACGAGACAAGAACAAAAAGTATTGGGCATTCTCATTGGGATCGAAAAAGTCGTGATTCGGGAAGCAATTAAAATTAAAATGTATGTACAGTCAGAGAAATTGGATGTTTAGCAGGTTGAGATACTTCTAAAATTGGCCTGATTACTGTTTCCACCCAGTCGCATGACATAAATGCCCAATATTGAATTTCATGGTGAAGTTTGTCCTATAATGCGAACAAATTATGAAGGCGGTCAACCTGTTAAACATTCAATTTCCCTGACTGTACCTACAAGAACGATGGCAATTATTTTGAGAAATGCTCAACAACTAAGTCTGCTTTTAATTCTCAGATACTAAAATTAGATAAGGGGTTTACCACGATCCTCAGTGATGAAGGGCCGATTGAAGAAGAAAATTAGATAATATTTTTTCGTTTTCCATCGTAACTCACCTAGTGCAAATGGAAAGGTGCTCCGATCTAACTCAGGCCAAGCCGCCAACCTTTACCAGTACAAATAGTGTCCTTATTCAGGTATTTTCGCACTAAAATTGAGGCGCTATTTTGATACTTTACAGTTAAGTTCAATGTACATAAATATGAATGTGAAGAATTTTATTGTGAAACAAAAGCTATCCATTTACATCGATAAAAGATTTTCAATTAAATCGCAATCTTATGATATTTAGGATAAGTGTTTGTTTTTGTCGACACCCATTGTCTTTCAAAGATGAACGTTGGCTTTGTTTTACGAAATCGCTAGAATTCCATAGATTCTAGATAAATTCGAAGAATGAATATTGTTTTGTATACTCCGTATGTCTGAGGCCACAAAAATTTCAATAAAATTGTTGATGTAACCATTGCATTATTTATTAACATACTAAACGATGTGTTAACAGTATACATAATGGCAAATAAATAAAAAGTGTTTAAAAAATAGCTCCCGGACGCATTTTTTACTAATGAAACAAAAATTGCGAAAATAGTCACTATTTTTATTTTTAACCGACTTCAAAAAAGGAGGTATTCAATTCGGCTGTATTTTTTTTTTTTTTTTTTTTTTTTTTTTTTTTTCATTTTTTTTTTTTATGTATGTTACCTCAGAACTTCTAAACGGGTGGACCGATTTCGATGATTTTTTTTTTGTTTGATTGGAAATGGCTTCCCATTGGTCCCATTTTAATTTCATCAAGATCTAACTAGTAGTTTTTGAATTATCCTTAAAATAAAAAAAAAATGTATGGGCATTCGGGAATTTTAGTCGGGAATACTTATATACCTACAGACAATCACGCCTGTATTCTTAAATGTGGTAGGCAGAGCACACAAAACGCTACATAGACAAAACTATGTCTATGACACGCTTCGTGGCCACTTCTAGCACATTTTTTGTAGGTTTTGAGTTTGCAGGTATAATTGTGACAGGTTGCTAGCCTGTCGCCTAAAATTTACTTTAACCTATGTCCTTAGTCACCTCTTGCGACATCCACGGAAGAAATGGAGAGTATTTTTATGTGTATTCGCTGATTACTCGAAGACGCCCGGACCGATTTGGAAAATTCTTTTTTTGTCTGAAAGGGTATAGTTTCCAGGTAGTCCGATTGTCAGCATATCTTGACCTGATGATGGAATATGAGGGAAATCGAGGGCAACCCTCAAATTTTATAGGCACAGGTAATGTTTTTAGTACAATTTTCAAAGCTACACCAGTATTTACGCTTGGCAGTAAAAAAACATGACTGAGGTGATGATGAAAGGTCAACTGCTTAATTTTTAGGAGTTAAAGGATATTGTTTTCGATACTGAATGCACCTGCAGACTGAAAATTATAGTTTCAGTAATTAGCCAGGCCTGCTGCTTCTCAAGCGTTGCATTTCTGCTAATGCTCGTTCATCGTGGGGTTTACTTAACAGTTTAGAGGGTTCTAAAACAGATAGTGCTATTCCTTCTAAAGCCTTGCCTTGAATCTGCTGAGAGCTACGGCGTATACCTACCTGACCTTTAGTAAATATGTACATAAACAGAAGTTTCCTTTCAGGATAAAGCTAATTTGAAGTCGGTTTTTTTTTGTTTAAAATTATTTTATTTTATTGTTCTTGTAACAAATGATACATACTTAATTGCTAAGTACATCGTCCCTCAAAACTGTTTACACAGTTTGACTGTGGGATCCTTTCAGTCACATCAACAATTTTTAGTTTGAGTACTTACATTATATTATATTAAATTAAATTATTGAATTAGATGTAGGTAGTGTTCGAACAAGGTTTTCTTAAATTTATTTAAATTGTCCTCCTTCCTAATAGCTGCAGGTAGAGCGTTAAGCAAGTACGGTAGTCGCTTTTTGACAAGCCTGTCCCCATAGTAATTGCTTACTCTGAGGACTGCGTATTTACCTGCAGCTACTGACCTGGTACCATGCTTTTGGCTCAATTGTGATAGATTACTCTCTTGATTGCTGTGCTGGTTAACTAAAAATGTATATTTGTGTCTTAGGGTTGCCGGTAGAATTTTGCATATTTTGAATAACTTATAATAATCATTTTTACATCTATTTCTAGTTTTATTGTTTACTAATAGTTTGAGGAATCTAATTTGCAATTTTTCAAGTTTTTCCAAGTTTGTTTTAAAGGTGAGGCCATAGCAATCCAGAGAGTAACCTATTATTGATTCGACAAGTGATATATACTAGATATTTTCATTAATAGTGAAAATAAATGAAAGGGTTAAACGTCCGTTTTTCAGTGCGCATTTAACCGCTGCCCCCGGGGCGCATTGCTCCCGATAATGGGTCACGCATTGACCCGAAACATGTCGAGCTAATCTCGATATAAAGATGTTATTCTATCCGTCTCATTTCACTATGACCGAATACTTATTACTTATTGTCGATTCTGTTAAAAATATTTTATTGATAAAAATTTGGTACAAACATAAAAAATCCTACATCCGATTTCATTACACTAGACTAGTCACTCAGAGCGTCTAGTGTATTCAAAACGATGATGAATTCGATATCGATTTCGTTTGCGAATTAACGCGGAATTGTATGGAGACGTGTGGACCGCGGCCGTCGTGCAAACGTTCCGCCGGCGGCGCTGTCTCATTTACCATACAAGTTTGTGATAACTCGCAAACGAAATCGTTATCGACTGCATGATCGTTTTGACACTCGGCTCGCTAGTACGAAATAAACCTAGAATTATGATTCACAGCGCGGATTCCCTTGAACAAGTATCGCGACTTCATCTCCTTCAATAGCCCGTCGTCCTTCAGAACTGTCCTGATGCTTGGCCGCGCAGCATCTCGAGTGCCCCAGACGTCGATGACGGTTCGGATTTCCTGGTGGGAGGCTGCTTGGAGGATGATCATCAATGTGGAGGTCCCGACCCCGCCTCGCTTGAGATCGGCCCTGGCCCCGCAGGTCTTCTGCGCTAAGTTATCCACGTTCAGGTATCTGAAAGGATCGAGCGACTGTATTGTAGTTGTAAGGTATATGTACCAATGCTCGACGCTGATCCAATACACTTGCCTTATGTCATAGTGAGACAGGTGACAGACGGTCGTCACTGAGCAGTAGGCGTTGAGGCGTCGAGCATTGGTACATTACGTTTACCATACTTCTCTATCTCAGTTTGGAAACTTAAATAATGCATTTTTTCACTTTTCAATATTATTTTTTTGTTTTTTTTTTTATAAGTTTTTCATCTACGGACTCGTGGTCCGTACCTTGATGATTTTATTGAGATTTTCATTTTAAGTAATACCTACCTACTATGCGCTCCGCGAATAGACAATAGTTGTTATAAATGCTCTTAAAGTTAGTTACAACTAAAGGGGTTTTCCTTTTCCTTTTTTTTATACATATTATGATTAGTTGCTTTTTTCATCATAACATCTCCTCGATGTTAGTGAAGAGGCATAAGTCTGATCTAGTGTAAATGAGGGGGAAAAGGTTACTGCGGTCGATGTAGGGGAGCTGGTTGATATCTCCAAGCAGTGTCACCTCGACACCATACCATTAACCAGTAAGAATGCCATAGTCCTCACCCTTCTCTTCGCCTTCTTCCCAAATCGCTCTTGCAGCTTTAGGCGGATGTCTCGCACTGCTTCGATGGTGGTGGTCACTATAATGTCCCTTAGGGGGTCGAAATGTGACACCATCTGCGTCGTCTTTCCACAGCCTGGGACACCATGCATAGTCGGTGTGACCCAACCCTCCGGTACTTTGCCTTCCGTAAGAACGGTGTTAGCCCGCTAAAGGATTCCATCGTCCAGCATCACCTTCGTGTTCTTGGTCACAACGACTATGGGGTCCGAGTTCGGTACGGTGAAGACAAGCTTCCCCTCCTCCTTGGATCTATCCTCGTCCTGTTTCACGAGGCCACATGTCCCGCTGTAGGCCGCCATATACGACTCCGACATTTGTCCATGTATTACCATGGACTTTTCGTTGTCGTATACCGCTGCTCCAGCTTCCTCCAGCAGCACTTGTAGCAGTCCCATAGATTTACGGCTATAAGTCTCTAAAATCTTGACGCACTCATCCAAATGGACTTTGTGCATCGCTCTGGTGACTGCTATGTACCTACTTTTTAATGTTCTCGCTGCTGAGGTGATAAGTTGTGTTTTACGCGAGAGCAAAGTTTTTTGCGTCTCGTCTTTTTGTATACTGTTTTAGTCGCTGAGCGCTCGTGAATCAAGTGCATTCTCTAATTCTAGGGATTAATCGGTATTCAGTAGACTATTTGGTACTTATCTAATAATTATAACTGCGATGTGCTATCTAATATATAAATTAAAAACAATATCTTACCTAATGGTATACCCGGGGAAAGTATTCTCATACACATAAACTTGCCCCTCAGTAGCTGAAACCGGTTTATTTTCGATCGTGGCCGAGTCCAAGTGCTTCAGGCTGCCATGCCATTCACCAATTTCGAAGGGTGCTTTTGTTTTTTCACAGAAACGCGCATAAGCGTGAAATAAGTTTAAAACTAGCAGAAATATAAACAGAGCCATGGGGACTCATTGAGGACGCGAAACGTTGTAACTTTAGAAATGGCACCTGCTTAACACAATGGGTTCGTTAACGCATTGAAACGTCTTTTTTTGCACCAGCTGTAGTGCGTCGGTGCGGCTAACATGGGTAATTCATGCTAGTAGGCAAGGGTGCAGATACCTAATTTGTCGCGTATTACATATAAGTTGCGTATAGAAAAACAAAATACTTAGCTAAAAAAAAGATTATTTTTAGGTCTCCATAAAAAAAATCTTAAACTATTACAGTACGTCTTGGTGACACAAGAGTACCGATTAATGGGCCTTCACTCTGCATGAGTTGCAGCAACGCTGGTTTTCCGTCAACACTCAAAAGGGTCATTCCACGACCAAGGCAGTTTTGCGTGACACTCCGAGGCATAATTTCATTTTATGTTAATGTGTGTTTTTATGAATAAATCGAATAATGCTTCACATCTCAAACGTTTTGCAAAAAGAGGCATCACTTTAAACCTTATAATTATCGAGATAATTAAATTTTCTTTTTTCATATAATTCGGTAATCACCCAAGCAAACAATATTGGCATGAAATCATGTTTATTGATAGATATCACTAGACTTTTTATGCTATACATTTATAGCCTTGAATTATAAACATCTTAAGTAATAGTATAATCATTTTAATTAATGATAACCATTGATAAAAAAAAGAAACGTGAAATTATTATTTTTTTATTAGGTATATATTTTTTTTGTGTTGCGCAGAGTAATATTCTTAATCAAGGGAAGCATTACTTAAAACTTATATATTTTACAGTGATAACTCAATAAATGACCAATATAGTTATTACCACGTCTATAAAACCGCGGAGATCACTCAAATTACGGTAATCACCGTCGCGGTAATCACGTGAGCAATTTAGTTTTTAATTAATTAATTCGAAACGGTTATTGATAAAAACTCAATATTTTTTGTGTAAGTAGTTATACCACTGTTTAATATGTCAAAATAATCTGAGTTAAATATATTAACAAAACATGCGAGAAAAAAATAATATGGTAATCACTTTTAACTGTGACAAAAAATTCGTGTTGTTTTCTTTCCTTCGTGATTCGGTTACGACACAATAAATCACAGATTCACACTGTTTAGCCGTCGCGGCGTGACAGACTCTTTCTAGGAACGTATCGAGGATGTCTCTCGGAGTATGCGTTTGAGCAGTACGACGCGTTTTATGGCCGAATTTGGTCAAGACGCAAAACTCGGGACACTTTTTAAAAATGGCTTTAAAAATAAACCAACGTAAAAATAATTATTTAGGCAATAGGATTTAATTTATCATGTAATTGGCTTGCTGTGAACAACAAAAACTTATAGTTTCCGCGTTTAGTTTTCGAAGTATATGTTATCAACTAACAAATTTTGGAGGTGGGACAAGGCGAAAATGTGGACTCCACTGACTTTAGATTTTTGTTTCGCGCATTTAATAACAAGAATATACTATTGTTAGACTTATTTTGAGCAGAATAAAGTGTGAATTACGTAAGTTATTTTTTTTATAAGGTTATCTGTTAAAATTTGGATTTCACAGGCACTTGAACTTGAGAACACGAAAAATCGTACGGCTGGAGAACGGCCCAAAAGTGCTGCAGAAGTCACTTAGTTGGTACGTATTTTCTTTCATTCATCTTTTATTCCGTAAAAGACGCAATTTTTTTTGTATCAAAGTAGGCCTTGATCCAAAACAGTTTCGGAATCTAATGAGTTAGAGTTAGACAGTAAGGTCTCTTTTCCACGGACGGTTTTTAGCCGTAAAAAAACTACGGTTAATTAACCGTGTGTAGACACGGTCGTCAGTGTTGTATGGATCACTATGGACGCTTGTTGACGGCGCCGGGCCGTAGTTCTGCCGTGTCCGTCAACAAGCGTCTATAGTGATCCATACAACACTGACGACCGTGTCATACACATGGTTAATTAACCGTAGTTTTTTACGGCTAAAAACCGTCCGTGGAAAAGAGGCCTAACACGTAGGTATAGTTTGTATCGTGCGCTGCTCGCCCTGCGCCGTGCTAGACGTGTTGCCATTATGGTAGCCTAAGATCTAGGTTTTATGTAAAAGGTAAGTACATAGGTATTATGCAAGTTCACACTTACGGAGTTATCGCTAATGTATAAAGTCCGCACGAAAAAATTATGTTCGTCCGCATTGCTACTAAGTAGGTAACTCTTTTTCACCTTGACAATTGACACTGAATTTGTAGGTACACTGGTTTTTGTTCATTTTTACAAGCTTTTATTTAACTTCACTTTTGTATGTATGTACCTATGTATGTTTACAAATTTTGCAAGGAAGATTTTAACCACTTTCAATAGTTCCAATAAACCGATTGAGCTTAAACTTTGTATACCTACGTGACTTGGATGACAATGCAACATTCCGGTAGTGGACTTTCGGTGGCCCAGCCGGGACTGTCTCCGATGAGGGAACTCTTCAACAGTTGGTCTGATTGACTTGAAATCTGGTCTGGTCTTGAAATCTGGACATTCACGGAAAAAATGGAAAGGTGGTCTTGACAAGTTGATCGGAAATGCCTTTTCATCCAATGAGAAAGCGACAACCGAAATGGGCAAAGTTTGCATGGGCAAAAATTGCAAAAAAACTCATAGAGGTTTAATTTAAAATATGTTTTATTGTTAAACAAACACGTAAAGTACCTAAAGACTAAAACAACAATCGACATCTTGAATTAAAAACTGTTACACGCTCGCATTACAAATAATTTTCATTCGTTTTTCCTTTTAAAAAAAAATCGGTCCACATTATACACTTTCGTTCTGCCCTGATCAATGTAGAATCATGTAGCAATCTGGGTGCAAAAACGATATTTAAAGCGCCAAAAATATTTATTATACAATATACACTCGCATTAGCTCAATACTAAGTTTGTGGGAAAGATTCCAATAGAGATATATATGTCTCTCCAGGCAGATATTAGGTCTGGGGGTGGAAGTCCACAGAGAGATTTTTTTATCGGCTATGGCGGGGAGGTCCACTTCGCAGCTCAGGTACGCCTCCGCGAAACTACGGTCTACGGCTAGCAAGTAAGTAACGGTAGAAATATACAATATTTTTACGCCAACATGTTCAGGAGTGGGTCCATTCTATACGTAATATCATTGACGTACAATAAACAACTTAGACTCCCAATCGTTTAACAAAATTCCCCAAAAAACGTCCGAGCGGCGTTATCTGTGTGTACATCAAAACATACAAATAACATGAACAGCATTAATTTAAATTAACACCTTATTTTGTAGCAGTAATGTTTAATGACAATTGTAACCGTGAAGTAAAGACATAGTCACGCGCGTCGAAAGACAACTGAACCAAAACTCTGCACAGTTGACGCGTGTGCTTACTTTCGCTACCGACATTTTTTGAGCGTGACTGAGAGTTTTGTTTATTGTATGTATGCGTAGTATCTATTTTGTGGCTATGATCGATTCGGCGGAAAGCGGCAACACGAGGTGAAATTTAGCGAGCCAAATCCGTCAGGTCACGTCTGACTTGCTTGGGGCCGGCCTCGCGTCATGTTCTCAGCATCTTCCACGGTGTCTGGCAGCGGCATGTCGAGGGTCTCGGGCAGAGCGAGCACCAAGCCGCTGGACACCAGAGCCAGGGCTCCGAAGCAAACGGCTGGCAGATTGGCTGAGTAGAGCTCCTGGAGAAGAATACCATGAGAAACTTTTTTCCTGTATCCATTCTTGCCGTCAGTAACCGCATTTAAAATTAAATTAAGCTTCACTCATTTATCTATTCACTAACTCATTCATTCATCATCATCAGCAACAGCGTCATCGTTCCACGATGAAGGCAACGCGGCCGGCGTTCACTCGTACACTCATTCATCTAATCACCCAATTCATCCATTCTGATAGTTCAGATTACCATAATTCTTTTTACATGAAAATTCCAGGAAAAAACTTCATGGGGGTTTTCAGACGCGTACCTATACCCGACTACTAGTTATAATATTTACGGTCAACTTCCAGCCTGTACCTATAGAGCACGGGTACACTAATTCACTCATTCATCTCTTCTACCCATTCGTTCATTCACTCATTCGAGACTCACCAGCAACAGCGTCACCTAGGATAAAACCGACGCGGCCGAGCGACGAGTGCTTCACTTATTCATTCATTTCCATTCATTTACTCATACGAGACCCACCAGCAATGGCGTCATGGGCTCCAGGATGGAGCATAACGGACGCTGCCGAAAAAGGAGCATAGCGAGAACTGATCGGGAACGGGCCGGTATTAATAAATCACTCCTTCACTCAATCATCTCTTCACCCATTCATCCATTCAGTCATTCGACTCACCAGCAATGGCGTCATGGGCGCTAAGACGGAGCCGACGCGGCCGAGCGAGGAGCAGAGCGAGAACAGCGCCTGGCGACCGCCGGTAGGGAACACCTCCGACGCGTAAATGTACAGTACGTTGTACGCCACCACTATCGCCAGCTTCCCACTCAGATACACCACGAGGGACAGCCACTTGGGATCTGTAAATTCACACACAACTTGCACTAAATTGATTTAGATTTGTTTATTTTATTTTTAGTTTTAGTATTTTCTGTTATAGCAGCAATAGGATTCATACATTATCTGAAAAATTTCATTTGTCTAGCTATCCCGTTCTGGAGATACAACCTGGTGACAGACGAACGGAGGTGCGGACAGCGAAGTCTCAGTAATATCCCGTAATAATAGCTATCCCGTTTTCACCCTTTGGGTACGGAGCTCTAAAAATGACTTTCGCAAACCAACGTGGTTTGGAACAAGTGCGGTGATTGCATTAGGTGAACCACAGCCAGTGCTGTAATTGCCGCTTAGCAAGCATCACGGCCAACATTGTAACATAACACGTCTCTAATATTATGAATCTTTCACATCCGCTTCATTCTCACCTTTAGGTATAGACCAGAGTCCGATGCACATCGCTGCACTGAGAATAAAAGACACAGACAGCGACTTCTTCCTTCCAAATCTATCCAGGACCACCAGGTACAACACAGTGCCCGGGATATCCATGAACGCCACCAGCGAAAAGTTCACGTACTTGTTTCCATCTAGAGACACCGAGTTGATACCGAGGCCGTTGTACACGAAAGAGCACGTTATCCAGAGAAAGGAGCACATGCAGACTCTAGCTGTTATTATCTTTGAGCGCAACACCTGTTTAAAAGTCGACGGTTTCTCGGTAGTCTCCTGTACCTCGTCATCAGTTTTTATCTCCAGTTGGTTCTCTCCAAGTGGTCTGATCTCTTCGTTGATATCGACGCCGTTCATTTTAGCAGCTTTTTTAAGGACTTGAGCTGCTTCGTCGTATCTTCCTTTACTAAGGAGCCATCGGACGCTCTCACTGAGGAACCAAGCCGTTGGGAGGACCAGAATAAGTGGCGTATAAATGAGACGCAAAAGGGTCCTCCAGTCTTGGAGCCACCAAGCCAAAAGGGGCAGAGTGACGAGACCGAAACTGAATACCATGTAGAGGATGAAGCTCCCAAGCGATCTGCCCTTTGGGGACACTAGTTCCATAGCTAAAAAATAATTTAAAAGTATTATTTAACGATTTTTTTCCCAACTTGCTTTATCAATAGGTACATGCAAGTTACTTATGAACAGTTTCCAAATAAAGTATGTAGTTGGATTAGTTGGAATAGTTCTCAATACAGTAGAAAACTTTAAGAAATTTCCAAACATTTCATGGTATTGGAATGGTTCATTTTGGACATTGAGTACCTACTCTAAACTTATGGGTATGCCAAATTACCTTTCAGCTCCATCATCAGATCAAATAGGTAATCATAATTACACATTTACGCCAAATTTCAGCTCGACCAAAAGTTAAACAATAAGTTTAGTAATAGTTAAGCCCCTGCAATCTATGCTTATGCTTACCTAATACAAACGCCGTGCTAGTTATACCCGCTCCCAAAACAGATTCAAGGAACTCCGTAGCCAGCATCATGGGATAGCTAACAGAGAATGATCTGGTAAATCCGAAGATGCCACACATCAATGTCGTGACTATCAGAATGGTTTTCCTCCCGAATCTGTCGGACAATACGCCCGTTAGCGGCATGCAAATGAAAAGTCCCGAATTTCGGATTGTTCCGATTAAAGTTCTCCTCCAATCCTGGCAGCCTAAATTGAACTGAAAGACAACAGTTAGAGAGTGACATAAAACAGTTAGACTTTAGTTGATATGTAGTGTAGTGGGATCTATTTTTGTGAGCCAAATGTCACATATGAATATAGATATATGACTCATATGACGTTCGTTGTTTTTGAACGACTAATAGAACGTGCAGCTCGATTTGAGAAACATTCTATTACTCGTATTTGCTTTTAAGATCCTCAATATAAATTATAACACCATGCGATACCTTGGCTTTATTTAAAAAGTGTGAAGATGTGATCGTTCACATTCAAATCTTGTAAAACGGAGTATGGAGTACAGTCGGGGTTCCTGTTTTTCACAGAGACCTCAAATTTGATTTAAAGTCCACTTATTTGTATAATATAAGTTCAAAGGATACTTACATCCCTGACTGCCGAGTCCTCGTCGCTATAAACTATGCCCTCGCACTTTAATTCAACAGTAGTGTCAAAAGCTCCGGCGTTGCACGCGTCAACATCGCTCGCGTTTGACGCGGCGTACCTGACACATTTTGACGGCACTCCGTTGACGTTTGGTACCGCGTGGCCGATCCAGTCGCTGTTGTTTAGGGCTTCGCACTCGTCTATTTTACATCTGGGCAAAAAATATCAGTCAAGGGATTTCTTTAGTGAGCATCTAGTGTAGTGAAGTCGGTCAAGGAACGCGTCGACTTCGTTTGCGTATAACGCGAAGAATTGTATGGAAACTGGGTCGAACGCAGCAGTTGTGCAAACGTGCCGCTTGGAGGCGCTGTCTCGAAATCGAGCCGTATCTTGAATGACATTACACATTACACTAGACGCTCTGACCTGCCACGGAACACTCACGTAAAATGTCAAAGGACGATTAAACAAAAAATATTTCTTAAAATTTGGAAATTTTATAAATGTTTTAGCGATCCAATAGAAAAAATGATTTATGCGAGGTTTGACTAAAACTATATGGCAGTGTATAAAAATGTCCACTTGCACAATTTCGATAAAACTAGCTGTGCGACCGAGCTTTGCTCGGATTATTCAGTAAGTAAGAAATCATATCCCGGTTTTTTTTTTCTCGGAAAATCGCGTTTTCCCGGGAAAACCACTTATGTAGATAAACTTAAAACTCTAATCCTCGTCTATATAAAAATTTTCATGAAAATCGTTAGAGCCGTTTCCGAGATAGCTGGTATATATTTATAAATATATATACAAGAATTGCTCGTTTAAAGGTATAGGATATGTATAATGTCTAAATGTATATTACCTAGACCAAATATAAAGATGTTACAAGGGGATGGAGGGACCTATGTATATGTAGCATGTAGTCATTTTTATATTCCGACTAGATAAGACTTACACATTTTGAAGTATCGGTTTTTTAATATTTGGACCAATTTATTTAAAAGGTACCTACCTAGACATTTTTATACATCACCATATTTAGTTTTAGTCCAACCACGCATAAAATCGAAAAAATGAGTCCCGTGATTTTCGTACAAACTCTGTGCTTCCGTTGCGCGATACTCATAAAGGCGTTCTTAAATATTAAACATTAAAATAGGAAATTTTGCTCAATGTAGACTTTATTTTATAAATGTCAGGATGAAAAAATATAACATATCATCATATTCATATGAGTAAATAATTAACAAACTTCGCGGGCGAACTACATCACTTCGCTTTGTCTTTATAAAATGAACCATCAAAATGTTAGCATGCGTACTTATTAAGTGTAAGTCAGAACAAACGAGGTAGAAGACGCAACTGTTTTTTTTTTCATTTTGTTCGCGTTGTCAATACCAAGTAAGTAGATAAGTAGATACTAAATTACCTGATGCGTCAAAGGTTGCGAACTTTGAAGATTTTTTTTAATTTGCACACCTTATAATTCCGTAAAAGGATCGCACTTTCCGTTTCTTAAATTTCAAGTTTCAAATATCCTGAAACTACCGAGAACTGTTCCAACTTTTAGCAACTTGACGCAAATTGCACATTTGTAAAACCAAGAGTCGACTCCACCAAATACATTTAAGTAACTTGAAACAGGTCATTCTGAACTGTTTTTGTACGAAAAAAAAAAATAGAAGTAAAGAGTGTATTCTCGTTTTATTGGATCGACCTCAGTAGATATCAATGAAATATTCGACAATTTACACTCTAAGTAAATCGTTCTAAAATTGAAAGTAAGTTTAGTAAGTTACATAATTAATAAACGCAATTGAACCCACCTGTAGCCGACTTCAGCCGCCTCAAACACATAAACAGTTGAATACATTCCCGTTAGATAAATAGGGATAAACATTAGTCCATAGTTGAGCAAATTAAACTTATTAAACAGACCCAACTTCTTCAGGATTGCATCCAGTTCTATGGGGTGGCCTTCTTTACCCATTTTTGATTCGGTTTAAAAAAAACTATGATCCTACACGCTGGGTAACATTTATAACTTGATACAAATTAGTTCCAAATAATGTTTTTAAAAATGCGAGATGTAAAACAAAAATGACACAATTCCGAGTCTACCAGACAGTTCGGAAATCGTACCGTCTGATAGTAACCCTTCTGCCATTCACAATACTTATATAGTTACGCTACGCTCGCGACAAATAGGGGACATCCTAACTAATATATGGATGTGTCCCTATGTCGCTAAGGCAAGGATGTGCGCCCAATTATGTAACGCTCTTGCTATTGGTATCGCTTTCGTTTTGACGTGTTAAAGCCGATTGAAATCCTCAAATGGTAAGTAGAATAACGCATGATGTGGCTTTAGGTCTTTGCAAAATAGTTTTAGCGTACATACACACATCAAGCCTGTATTCTCCAATAATCCAAGCCAAAAGTGAGTTTAGTTCGGCTACTGGACGCATTTAGCGCTGGGGTGCTAGACATCTATCAATCAATAACCAATCACAAAGGAAGCGTTTAGGGCGCGAAAAAATCCCTTTTATCATTGGTAGGTCGAAGTTTCCCGCGCCACAAAACTGGTCTAATGCACAGGTACATCGTGGAGCATTATTTGTTTGGTAATACTGTACAGTGTACACTAAGATTTGAGATCGGTGATTAGGAGTTGAAAAATTAACAATTGAATCAATAATCAATAGGATAGGTTCTCGGTCTCTTCACTCATTATTTATACAGGGTGGCCCATCTAAAACGGTCAGTATGGGGAAGTCCGAAACTATACGAGATACGAAGATCTCTTCTTAGGAACCATGACATCGATTTTAATAAAAAGAAAAACTGCATTCATACATTTAAAAAAATATATGTACTCAGTCCGGGAATCGAACCCGGTTGGTTTGAAAAAAAAAACTGTTTCTATTTAGATATCGATTGTGTGGGTCTTAACTTAAGCAGTAAATATGTGTGTATAACATGATTTCTAAAATTAATAAAATGCATTGTTTTTACATGCTTTGATTTATTTTAGTAGGTGTTCGAAGTGACCACCGCCTTTCTCAATACCTACTACGTTTGTAACTGTGATCACTGTGAACAACTACTAAAATAAATTAAAGCATGTAAAAACAATGCATTTTATTCATTTTAGAAATCATGTTTCTTGCACATATTTAGTGCTTAAGACCTACACAATCGATATCTAAATAGAAATAGAAAAAGTTTTTTTTTTTTCAAAACAACCGGGTTCGATTCCCGGACTGAGTACACATTTTTTTTTTAAATGTATGAATGCAGTTTTTCTTTTTATTAAAATCGATGTCATGGTTCCTAAGAAGAGATCTTCGTATCTCGTATAGTTTCGGACTTCCCCATACTGACCGTTTTAGATGGGCCACCCTGTATAGTAAAATAATGTTAAATGATTTTAATAAACCCAATGAACACTGGCAACGTGGTCACCCTGCATCAAGTAAAGCGTCGTAGACAAATGATTACTTTTTGCGGAGGCTGTGACGTCAAAAAAAACATAAATGGGACCAAAATACCCATTGACATAAAGTATTTTGTAAACCTTGCTTGTTTGGCTAAGTGTCGAACAGAGAGATCTCTCTCTAGGAAGATGTTATGCCTGGGGACCGAATTCCGCAAAAAGAAAGTTGGAAATTGTATTTGTGCAACCGATCCCTGAAAGAGCGTCAGCACGGCGAAGGACACTTTGACAGTTGACTTCTACTTCTGAACGATAGGTCAGGTACAGTATTACCAAATAAAGAATGCTCCACAATGTAGCTGCGTAATGCATCAATTTTGTGGCGCGAGAAACTTCGATCTATTAATGTTAAAAGATATTTATTCGCGCGCTGAAAACTTGCGTTGTGATTGGTTATTGATTAATGTCTCAGACAGAAGACTCATGCTCATGACAGATGTCTAGCACCCCAGCGCCAAATGCGTCGAGTAGCCGAACTAAAGTGTATAAGCGAGATTGTATAGCAAGCAAAATTGTGCCCAGAGTGTTTGTAAATAAAGTTCAATATAGATAAATTACTCGTTCGGCTACTCTCGGATATCGTTCTGCGCTTCTTGGCGCAGACGATAACAGCCGATGTGACTTATTTTCTTGGGAATACTGTATTTGGTTTCACGTAATAACGACTTCATCGTGATCGCCATCAATCATCGAATTAGAAATAACAGTTCCTGATTACGGATTAAAAATCATCGAGTACGGAGTAGCGGAATTATTTCGTCTGGTAAGCGCATGACCATCGTGAGTTTGCGACATAATTTAGGCAATAACCCGGCCGGATGGAAGCTATTTTTGCCGTCGACTATTATAGTTATGCCACTTGTCGTATAGTAAACGTAAGTTATTATTTAAATTAGACCTGTCTTGCCGAATTGAGCTCGGAGGGTTTCATTTTTACACGTACATTTGAGGGCCGGTTTTTGAGTCATAGTTATTTGTGTGGCATTATCATTTGGCCTGTGTACCAACGTCCTGCCGCTGGGCAGTACTTTTTGTGTGAGCGGTCTGTCTACATAGTTCTATTTATAGTAACACGCTAGTTTAAAGGTAAATTTATGCTAGTTGGTGGACCCTCGCTGATACAGGCGTGATATGTATTTGGGCCAATCAACTATTTATAACAGTGCCCCTAGCGGTCACTCGTGGATGTACAATAGGTGTACTGGGCCCATAGAGGATAGAACCTATAGAGAAACATGTTCGCAACCCCGGTCCGCAAATGGCTTGTTGATTTCAACATACTAAACGTCACCGTCACTGTCACAGAAACTGTACAGAGCCAATAACCGTAGAGAAAAAGGCACTAGCGTTACGCGCGATCTTGGGCCGGCCAATAAGAGCACAGCGATCACTTCAATTGTTTTGCGGAATAATTTCCGAACAACCAAGATTCTGACATTAGTACTCTATAGGTTCTATCCTCAATGACTGGGCCACTGGGTTAAAAACGTATCATTCTAATTATTCCGTTAGTAAAGATTGTGGAAAAATTTAAACACAATTTGGTTTAAAAATTAACACATTCAGATCAGAACTAAGGCCCCGGCTCCCGGGTTCTTCAAAACATTCGCGAGATACCGAGAACCCGGTAGCCTGTTTCATGCAGTACTAGCTATAGACTACTCGGTTCCACGCAGATGTTTTGATTTTAGGCTTGGTCGTGAATGTGTTAATTAAACTTCCGGAGTGGGGGATTGTGACGTTACGGCGTGGTAAAATTAGTACCACGTACCTAGTAGGTATAACGTCACTCGAAATTTCAGAGCAGTTTTCCTCGTCATTTCTTGTTTGTCAAATTAAAGAAAAAATACGTGCTCAGTATTTTTTGGTAATCTAACGTCCTAAATAGTTTTTTTAACCAATTACACAAATATCTTTACAAATATGTAGTATTCGTCATCAATAGACTACGGCCACTTAGGGCCAGTTCACACCGCGACGAGACGCGACGCGGCGCTGCACGACGATGCATGTGGTTTCGCGCTGCGCAGCGGGGCGTAGCGCGACGACCTGAATTCTCACAGTGAAATGTGAACCTTATCGCGTAGCGAAAAAAGTATATTTTGAGTTGGCAGCGCTACGTGCCCAGCACCGCTCCCGCAACCCGCGCGGGCGGTGCGGTGCAGCGCCGCGTCGCGTCTCGTCGCGGTGTGAACTGACGCTTAAAGTGGTAATATTGCTAATATAAGGGATAGGACAGAAGCAAATAAAAAAACAAGTAATGAAAACATGGTATATTCACGACGTATTACTAGCCTGTATCGTATATAAATATAAGTTAATATTAAACAGATGGCCAACAAAATACATTGTGATTTAAGCCGAGTACACATCAGCTAATCGTTAAGCTCCGAACACACTGGCAGCGGAGCGTGACGACAAACTCTTTTAAATGCTTAACGCAGCAACATGTTCGAGCCAGACCAGCTGTCACTTTCTGACGTCTATGATTAGACAGGGACAGGTATAGACTTTCGTGCGCATAACTCTCTACTCCTGAGCCGGCTGGCCTTACTATTTCGATGTAGTCGGCCAAGAAATTGGTCTACCCCAAAAGATAGTTATCATTTGAACCTCATGAAACTACCAGGTCGATTTCCCCTTGCAATAATAATGACAGTGACAATATCTCCCTTATCATTATTGTATTTACGGTACGTCGTGTGTCATATCAACCTTAGTGATAATTTGGTCTCAGTGAAACTTGTCTTAAGTCGTTGACCACTTTCTTGGCCGACCGTACCCGATACCGTGACGCCACCGCGCCGCCCCGCTACCACTGTGTTTTGAGCTAATTGCTTAATATTACCAAAAACCGTTGTGGACGTGGCTTGTGAGCCCTCTAGCCACGCCTAAGGTAGGGTACTCAGAGCAACGGGCTGGTGAGTACCCGGCTTTACATTCGAATGTCCATCGAGCGCTCTTACACCTAAGTATACTTATTTGCGTACAAAAGTTATCAAATATATACTTGCTATTACATTTCGTATTGCCAGAAACAGATGTAACCTTTTGTCACCGTACCACGTTTTGGGGACAATAGAAGGGCAAACTTTGAAATACTTATAGTCGTTGAATTTTAGTAACTTTCAATGAGTTAAAACCAAAAGGTACAATTTTGTCTTACAAAAAGACACTTTAAAAAAAGCTGTTAAAAGTAATTAATCCCAAGCCAATTTTTTTTCTTTTTTTGATTGAATATAATGTAAGAAATATCAGAAACTAAATCACTTCAATTACATCTGTTTCTAACAAAACAATTTATATGTTACATTGAAAGCCAAACCGAATCCAACCTTAGGACGTTGACAATAAATTCCTTTCGCGTTTGGCTCCGGATACGCTACCACTATACAAATATGTAAATTATACGTTGATGTGTATAGCCAACATAAGTGCTTTCACTTAAATAAAATCTAAATATTTCACTACACTTGATGCCATGTACATTACTGTCAAGGCGTTATACAAGTATACAGCAGTGCCTTATCATCCTTGTAAAAATATAAATATGCGAAGGTATTGTAACGAAATCGTTATTGAAGTAAAAAAAGGTTCAAGCAAAAACTTGTAATTACAAAGAGTGACCTGGGTTCTAACGGGCGTTTCCCCAAACGATGATTTTAACCATATGGCGCTGTACAGGGTCTCAATGTCATACATTTAGTATGAAATATGGACCCCAGCACAGCGCCATCTAGTGAAGTATATATTTCGGAGGAACGCACGTCAGTATCGAGAGTGTCAATGTTTACAGCCGGCTTAGCACGGCAAGGCGCGAGAAAGTTGTCCGAAAATTACAGGTACGCTACCCCGCGCGCGGGGCTACGTGCTCAACCTACTGGTATGGTATTAGCACTACAAAATCACGAAGACAGCAGACTTTCCGTGACGGTACAAGTTTCCGGTGATTTTCAGAAAAAAATGTACCTACTATTCCATACAGAATTCATTTCATTAGGGTGACGGCACCAGTTATGGACGGTTTAAGTTGACAAGCACCAGTGATGGACACTTCATTCATAATTTAAAGACCATAGAGTTGTGAATTGATTGTTGTAAAACAAATGACTTTTCCTTAGTGGGTAGTAAATAAGAGTCATTGTCCATTACTGGTTCTATGTCCATTACCGGTGCGGTCACCCTAGTCTGTTTTGTTCAATTCATTGGTCCATACTACTTGTACAAAAATGACACAAGTGGGATAGTGCTCAAGATTCTGGGCAGAAATAACCCAATATTTGTTAGGTATAAAAAGTACAGGGTGCACTTTCTTCTGAAAATATCCTTCCACCTACGCATCTCGTCCTAACTCGTCGAGGATACAAAAATATATAGTTCTCTGACAATTTGATGATTCATTACAAAATAACCTACAAATTTATGACCAATGTTAAATAAAGAAATCAGTACACATTATTTTAAAAACGCTAAATCACAACGATTGTGTACCAGCAACTTTCATAACGAAGGCGTCGCATTTGACGACTTGACGCATTGAAAACGCAGCGTAGTTAGGGTCAATTCACACCGAGACGAGACACGACGAGACGCGGCGCGACGATGCATGTGGTTTCGCGCTGCGCAGCACCGCTCCCGCAAACCGCGCGGGTGGCGGCGTAGCGCTGCCAACTCAAAATATACTTTATTCGCTACGCGATAAGGTTCACATTTCATTGTGAGGATTCAGGTCCGTCGCGCTACGCCTCGAGACCACATGCATCGTCGCGCCGCGTCTCGTCTCGGTGTGAGCTGACCCTTAGAGTTCCGGTTTTCCACCTCAAAATCGCTGCTGCGTCGACTCAGGTTTAGCTGCGCGATTACTAACTAACACTTGAAAATAAAACTAGCCTAATACAAGAGTGGGGCCAATAATTTATTAACTAAGACGATAGGAAGCGTGCCTACAACTGTAAATTGCTTTTCGAGATCCGAACAGCTGAATATAATAGTTTGCAGTCTTATTTATAATTATATTTATAATTTATAAACTATCTATAAGGATAAAAGGGAAATTTTATAACTAAAATTTGACATCTTCACTAAAGGACCACCCGGCTAGGACGCAGCGAGTTGCCTCGCACTCGCGCGGGCATGCTAGACTAGTCGGTGGTGTTGAGAACATACCAAACGCATAAAAAAAGATTTAAAATACCTAATACTGTCTAAAATGGAGTGTAAACTCCCTAACGTGTTTTTGTTACGTTGTTATTCATACTTACCTGAGAGTAGTCGCTGGAGGCACCTACAGAATGATCTCAATTTTTATAAACCTCAACTTTAACCAATGATTCGGTGTTCATCTACAAGCCAAACATATCAACGCTAAAAATATTGTTAAAATAGACGCCGAATAATGAGGATCGATAAATTAACTTGGAGACAGTATTCATACAATGACAACCTTAGAACGAGGTCTACTTAAGAATGGTCAGTGTTTCGTATTTTTCCGGCGACTACTCCAGTTATTAGTATTTGATGTCCAGGTATGCCAAATTATAATAAATTTATAATTTATAATACTACTGTTTTTTTTTTCAAAGGTAAATTTTGTCGGGTATACATCCCAAGTACATAAACGGCCTTGTTGAATCATATCAAGGAAACCCATTTCCTTATTTAAAGTTAGTTTAATTCCAATTAATCTACTCCAAAAATAACACCTTAGGTACAGTGCTGCGGTAAAGTTTAGGAAAAGGACAAAATAAACAAAGCTAAGTATACAAAATCGTTGCCATATTAAGGCGTTCTCACTCCCTATTCTTGCACTGTACCCGATGCACTAAATAAACCGACTTACCCTATGACTATGAATAAGACAAAAATGAAATAATTCATACGCTATTTCCTATGCAGCGTGTTGCTGAAAAAACTAAAACTTTTAAAATTACAGGTTCATAAAGTCTAAACCATCAGTTAAAAATATTATTCGTTCATTAAGCATTTTAAATGGTTTAAAAAATTAACTAGCATGCATTGTTTTTAAACTTAAAAACGTTCCGTAATTCGATAATAGAAAGCGCCTAGATCGCGTTTGCGATATCATTCGAATTACTATGGACAAGTAAGTTAGCAGCGCCACCAGTGGCGCGTGTTGACAACTGTCATAGTAATTTGACATTTTGACGCGAACGCTTGCGAAGCAAAATATTAGTAATCCATTATGATTGAAGAATAAAAAATAAAAAAATTATTAAGCAAAAGTGCGTATGTTGTCCTTTGCGGTGAGTTTAAAAACACCAACGGTTCAATATGACAAAATAATGCAACTAGGCATTAATAATTATAGTTGGTTTTACTGATCAAAGTTACTACATATAATGATTACTATTATGAATGACACGATATAAAGTCTTCTTTATTTCATTCATTAGGTGACAGTAATGCAAATGTATAAAACTGCGTTATTTTCCCTCTTGCATAATTATTTTAAATTTTCACGAATTTTGTAGAGTTGACTAAACGATTTGGGTCCATTACAGCGGCCGTGGTCATGTGTATTAACTGGTCTACATACACATGTCCTAAAACCCAAGGATAAATTGGTACAGGGTGACAGGCCAAGCTATGTTGGTTTAGGAAAAAATAGGAAACAATTAGAAAAAAAAATGGATACTTTCTCGAAACGTGTCACGCTTGACTAAAATATAACAGGGGTAAGCTGACACTTGCTTAACTGGATTTATTAACACGATTTATACGGATTACTACGGATTTATGTGACTGTTATACGATTTTTTAAAGTTTTATAATGTGCATTATAAAGCGGTGACGTATCTAGTGCGCGTGGCAACCGGTGTCGATGTGGTGCCATCTATTAGGGCAAACCGTGTACTTAAATAACAATTTTTATCTTTATATATGATAAATGAGACATAAAAAGTCAAGTTTGTTACTATTTTTAATGGAAAAAGTGTCTGTTTCGCAACGTCCAATGGGCTGAATGCAGTAACAAAAAACAAATACAAAACAAACTAAACGGTGAAGATTTTAAGATTCTACACCATCCTGAAATTAACAAATTATGATAAGTATATTAAATGAAAATAATGAAGATTTGTCCTAATTAAATAAATAGATTTAGGGCATGTTAGATTATCACAGTATGCCACCACTCAGAGGGCAGAAAGGTTCCCTAGGTACGCCACCGCAATACAGCTGTCATATTTTATCGTAAAATATACATATCTCTATAGAAATGTTAAATAACGCTTACATAGTTCATAAGATTCGTACTGTATATTGGTGTTATAATGTTATTGTCTAATAACAGTAAGGTAAACGTCCCTTTGCTCGACACTGACCCAATACTTGGCACTTGCAACCTTATGTTATGTCATAGTAAGACAGGTGACAGATGGGTGTCATCTACTCGGCGTTGAGGCGTCAAGCATTGGTACTTTTACCTTATGTGATTTCTACTACACCTGCCTCGCAAACCAAATATATTTAAGTTAATGCGTAAAAAGTAAGGGAAATCGACTTAAATGTTTTGGCTCATTATATTTTACTTACGAGTAAACATTTTATTTTATTTTAAAAGAAGCAACATTCCAAGATTTTTTTTTAATTCGTAAGTTAAGATTCATTAAAAAAATCCTCTTTGCTTAATAAGGAAGCTAAAGGACGTAACCCAGTTTTCCATTCCGTATACATAATGTATATTGTAAAGTTTTTTTCTTTTTAGGACAAGTAATCTCAATTTGCATTTCTTGGCTTACATGCACTTATTAAAGTATTTGTGATTTGCGATTCAGATGTGGCAGAAAACACGATATATGAATATGATATAACTCGAGGGAGGCTAGAGGAGGCTGACCAACGCAACAGTCATTATTGTTCTTCGATATTATCTTTACCGTTCTCCCAGAGTTCGATAATGTTCGATTATTGGTTACGGGTTTCTTACGGGTTTATTTTATTACTAATACTCTAAAAAGGCATGTTTCTTCTGTAAATGTGTAACAGCAGTTGAATATAAGTGGTTACAATTTCTACAAGCTTTTGATACAATTATGTATTCGTACAGCGTATACAATATATAACTATGTTAAATATAACTATACATCGTTAAACATCCCCAATAAAGACAAAATATACGTATTTGCGTTAGTCTAAATAATATTAATCTATCACCTAACACTGAATTATGTTAGCTTAACTATATACAAGATACTTTACATGGAATAAAAGATGCTATGGTGATAGTAGTTCAGTTATACTCGGATGTTTCGTTAGTTTAATCGAAACTGATGATAAATCATAAAGATTATTTTTATAATTTATTTCATGAACTATTCATAATATGTAAATGAACATCAAAATCAGATGCCAAATTTAAACCAATTACCACATGCATTGCCTTTTGAATGTTAAATGAACTAGTTTTTAGAACATTTCATACGTTTGTGCGAATTATCATGACATGAGTGATGTATCGATTTATTTATTTTTAGTACGAGTCTAAATAGAGTTGTCTATTAACAAGAGACGTTATTGACTTCGGAAAATATTGTTGCCGATAATTATTTATAAAGCGAATGTAAACGCATCGAAAATGTGACACGGCGTCTTAGGACGGGCGCGCGGACAAACCGCGGCAGTGACAGTACAACTAACAAGTAAAACCTTTGTAAGATCATAGTGCACACATCAGAAAAAACGTGTACTTTGTTGTCAGTATTTCTGAGAAATGTCCGGTTTGTAACTATTTTTATACGTTTTTACAGACGTTACTAAACGGACACTTAATAATTATAACAGACCAGTGAATGACCTCGATTTCATCTATGTAAAAATAAGAATGAAGCCGAGGGTTCACTCTAGGCTACTCTAATTTTATTCATCCGTAAATTCAAACGACGTAAGCGAATCCCTATCCGGATTAAACAGTAAACATTTTTTTGACACAGAAAGACGAAAGCGTGCAGTTTTTTCTTCTTAGTCTCATAACTTCGTCACATAAATATACGGTGAGTAAAACCTCGGACAAGTGAAAGCCTGGGCTCATCTACCAATCACAATGACAAGGTACGAGTTCGTGGCGTACCTCCAAGATGGATACGGAACGTTTCTAACATGAATGAATGTATTGAAATTCGTAACCATCGACTATGTTACACGGTGAACATAATAATAATAACTATACTAAGCTAAGATATGTGGTAGTTATTATTAGCTTACAGCGGCCTGTACTTTAAATTATATTGCGCAATATAACCGTGACTGAGCCGTTTGCGCTCAAATCATAGTCATTTGAAATTATTGATCGATTTATGTCATGACTCTAGTTAGATTGTGATTTTGCCCGTGAAAAAAGTCGAATCAGGACAAAATCGGAAATCGGCTGGTGTAAGGCCATAACGTTATTCAAAAAGTATTTACTTGCATTAAAATAATGTTTTTTATTTTTTATTTAGGTGCGTCGTGAGAAGACCGCTCCAAAGTAGACCAAAACTTATTATTGCACAATACAATGCAACAATTATTAAAAATGGTGCAATAAAATTGACAATAGCTCAAGTTTCGGTCCGATCATTGCGCAATTTCCAATACTACCCATGACATTATGACCATCCTTTTGTGAACGTATTGTTTCGATATAACAAAATGTAGTAATTTTCAAAATGGCCGTCTTATATTTATCAATAATATTGCACAATATAATTTCAGGTGTTCCAGCTGCCTAACATCCATTTATCTAAGCGATTCAGCCCCCAGTTGACCCCACGCAGGGCGTTATCGACAACACAAATCCTACATATACAATAAATCTTAACCTCCAAATTTTATAGTTAGTTTTTTTTTCAATTTACCTAATCTCCTCAGTCTTCCGGTTCCGTTTTAGCGTTATCCTCCGATTTTAACCTGAAATAATAAACCGACGGTCAAGTTTCGCGACTAAGTTGCAAATATTTAATCTTCTAATCATTGACATGGATTCTTGTTAGGCTTGTTTCAAACAAACGACATCTGAAGACGTTTATTTCATATGGCCGAGCAGACATATCAACACATGATGCAGTTAGTGTAACTGACTAACGTTACATAACGGACACATAGTAAGTATGTCCACTAAATGTTACTCAACTGGACAACAAAGCCATAATGTACACGCCCCACTCTCCTTCCTAAGGCCTGGTCTAAGGAGAGTCGCGTGTGGCGGTGCGTATCGCGTAAAAGCTTATCCGTAAACGCTTTCATATAACGCCATAAGTTTGTATCTAACGCGTCTCCTTAAACGAGGCCTTACACTGATTAATAAAATGCTAAATGGGAAAATAATACCTAGAAACTGTTTTTAATAATCGTCAAGATGGACGTTATAAATATAAAAGTGTATATCTGCTTAGAGGAACCTCCAGTGCCCGTTTAACGTGTAATAGCGAGATTGTTTAATAACAATGCGACGCACGTGCTCAAGTGCGAGCGTGAGGGCAATATTACTGCACGCGTGCGACAGAGATAGATAGCAGCGGGTCAACGCTCGAATTTATCTGTGCTCCGCGATCGGCCTTTACTAACCCCGTTCATCTCGGAGCGCGCGGTCCGACGGCGCTGCCGAAACGTGCGACGATAAAACCAACCTAATATATGAAACCCTAAGCTTTTAATTTAATTCCGTCATTTTATTGTACGGACAGCTGCAGAGAAAGGTAACCCCCTAGCAATAAAACATTGTATGGGCGGGGGGTTACTTTTCTCTGCAGCTGACTGTACAGTCAAAGAATTTGATAACTGTACCACTTTGTACCTTGTTACAAGAAATGTCACTGAATACCATACTATCTACCAATCAAAGCAATACGAAACTCATTATGAACAGGTTCAAAGTTGCACAGGTATCTATTTCCTTGACTTACAGTAAAATTTTGTAAGTAATAAAATAGAAAAGTGTGGTTATCTTTGTTTAATTTAAATTACGTACATACAAATTTATGATTAGAGTCGTTGTTTCATTAGAATATCGTTATAGGTATATTAATACTTATACGAAATTCTTTCGCATCATTTAACTTTTAACGTTTCTTTCGTTCGAACTACAAATGCAAAAAAAAACATTATAAATCCATAAATAAAATAATATAAAATCAATTAACTATTGTTAATCGAATCATAAATCATCAAAATATTACACGATCAATATCAAAAGATATTTCAAAAATTGGTTAAAATAATTCATTCTGTTGTAATTGCAAAGAACAAAGAAACTCTAAAATGTATATCCGTTATAATAATTATACTATATAATAGTCATACCTTTAAATAATCCGGTACACTGAGCGTACAGGAATGGTATTTTTTTTGTCTCAGATACTAAAACTACAGAGCCAGTGTTGCCTGTTCTCGCAATTCTAAAATAGTGCTATGTTGCTGACATAAGCGTATTCGGTTCGTCATCGTAGGTAGATAAAGCCAAATCAATTCCGTCTCATGCCATGTGGTGCCGGGTTAGAATAGCACCACCCCCTTTCTTCCCGCGGGTGTCGTAAGAGTCGACTCTGGGAAAGGGTTAGTGTATTGTGGGCGACGGGCTAGCAACCTGTCACTGCAATATCACGTTTAACCATCTGGTTACCCTGAAATTGCTAAACGTGGCACTTGATTTTTTAATTCATGTGCTCTGCCTACCCCTCTTGGGAATACGGGCGTGAGAATATGTATGTAATTCCGTCTGTCTGTCCGTATGTCAAGCCTGGAGTTAACTGTAGACAGCGAGTCTACCATCTCTAAAATTTTCTAGACTACTGGCCCATGTTGAAAAAAATATGGGTCACCTGTACCACCAGGTGACCTGTCTAGAACGATATAAGTGCATATAAATAAGATTTAGCACTATGCCGTCACTTGTATGCTGTCCAACTGAGTGCAGGTGAGAATTCAAAAGTACAACCCTCGACTATTTCCCCTTGTCGCATGATTTTTTACGGCGTTTCGGAATAATGGATTAGAAGCAGTATTGAAATAGTATTAAACTGGTGCCGTATAAAATGTTGAGCCACAAAGTCAGATTTTCTTTTCATTTTCTGACTATTCCCAAGGTTTTGGTCGTTTGATTTTTTACGGGACAGTTGAAATGCTTGAATGACCGCTCTTAAGCCTTCGTGTAGGTAGATTACTCTGAGTACGATCATGAATCACATGTCAATTAGAAAACTATGTTCAAGAATGGTTTCAACACTAAATCTAGTTATTCTGTGTCCGTGGTATAAATTTACGCGATTATGCTCCTAATAAATTAAGTTGCGTTAAATAAAACATCCCAGGACAGCCAGCATTAAAAGTGATTCGGTAAATCAAAACAATAAAACATTTTCAAAAATTAATATTTATTAAATATCCCCTTAACTTAACACCGTAGAGTGGCAAAAATACAGGGGTCAGTCGATAGAAATATAATAAAAATTCATTACAACTAGTCTAATATACGATTACAAAATAAAAATCGTTATTTAAATTGATTTAAGAATACGCGCCTTGACAAGTTCAGACACCCGGGGCCTTGTTACAGTCGGTCGCTGCGTTTGTCAAAAGACTACGACAGTGAAGGTCGCGTCCCGATAGTCCGGTAAACTTGTCAAGGTATACACTTTTGCCGCTGTCTGTACATAAGAAAAGAGCTGCTGTAGCGACAGCACAAACATTTAGAAATGTTAGAGCCACATATTCGGAGTTTTAAATAATCCAGCAAGGAACATTTAAGTCCCTTCCCTAATTCATGAAATATTTAATAAAAAAAATGTGTCAGCTTTAACACGCCTCTGATTTGATGTTTTTTTTTATAAAAGTAAAAAGTATTTTTTGTGTAAACGCTATCCTTTTCCGTAGAGAAAATTCGGAATATACTACGAAATGATACCGTGCCTATGAAGTGTATTGAATAAATACAGCAGTTTGTCAAACATGCAACACGAGTTTGAAGTAAACCAAACCACTACGACCAAAATTATATTCCAAGAAATAAACAAACAATACTATGTAATGAACCAGTCGACATATATAGAATTAATACCGCGGTACGACCCCCTAGATAGATCTCGACGAATACTGAGTATGCAATATATTATATATGAGTATTACCCATATAAACACACGTGCCTCGTGTACAAATGTACCGAACCGAGATGAAGACTAGACCGGCTAAGCAAAGCAAGGCGCGAGTATAGATGCCCGCAAGAGACTATACCTGTCACTGTCTAACTAGAGACGTCAGAAAGTGACAGTCAATACCGCGCGCGTCGCTTCGCGATTTCTACTGTGCTAAGCCAACAGCCGAAAGATGGCAGCCAATTTTTAGAAAAAGAAACAATAGGGTTGCTAGCTGGTTTAGCGAAACAAGGCGCGTTTTAAGACGCATGCTACATGCAGTGACCACAGTGTACAGTCACGAACAGGGATTGTTGAGCCACTTGCCACTGTTCGCAATTTAGACGTATAACCAATGACCGATATGACCGACTAGATGTCAGCTATTGGATTAGTATTACACGGCCAAGTTACAAACATACGTAAGTGGCTCAACAATCCCTGTACGTGATGGTACATGGGTTCGGCGAACGTCAGCTGTCACAGCCCGACTGGACGACGACTGGGCGACAGTCTAGTGCAGGGGTTCCCAACCTTTTCTTCATCTAGCCTCAACGGATCACGGGATCACAAATGATATTTTCATGCCCCTCCCATTTTCTTCAGTATTTAATATGTGGATTCTACGATAAAACTGGCATTATTTTAACAATGTTTGATTTTTCTGTACATTGAAATTTTTTTTATTGAAAACATGAACGTCTCGCGCCCCCCTTGAGATTGCTCTACGCCCCACAAGGGGGGCGTGCCCCCCTGGTTGGGAACTCCAGGTCTAGTGTATACACGTTTTGGACAATTATGAGGTGAATTCAGTGTAATTGCCGCTTTCATTAGCGCTTCAGATAGACTGTATCTGTTACTGTCTATCTAGAGACGTCAGAAAGGGACGGATAATCTAACCCGCGTGTTTCCGTGCTATGCCTACAGTTACAACGGACAAGACCAGATATTTTTTTTAAGAAAATAGTTTTCAAGGTATTTCATGTGTAAACGAATTTTATCGTATTACTGGGGATAGTTATATTAAAATACTTCGCTGGAGGCTGCCCCAGCTTCCGTGGAATCTGACGGTACCGTCTCAAGAGTGATTTAGACGTTTGCGTATAGATTTTTAACAAAAATCATCAAAAGCTGACAGCGACAAAGTTCATTTCATAAAAAGTTTCCAGTTTCCTTTTTCTCAATTGGATAAAAATGTTTTTTTTTGGAAAAAAATGTCCCCAAACAAATTTTGTGATTCCATCGTACGAAAAAAGCAACGGAATAGACATATTTTTGGGACGTTTTTTAAAACTATTGGTACATATAGTGCTCGTCATTCTAAGTAAAAAAAAAGCATTTATTTTTGAACTGAGAAAAAAATTCAAATCGATTTATTTTATAAAACGGCCTTCCATCGCGCGTTAGTAAAACAGCTTGCAATTTTACTCCTATGGTACCCCTAACCTATTTCTAGAGTCGCCTCTATGGAATCTAAAGACGCATATACAATCGCGGAAAACTATGTATAAAAATACTCTATAAATTCATATAAGATTGCGGCTGTATCCTATAAAAAAATTCACTCAGTGACGTCACAACACATAGGCATCCATACAAAGTGCGATCAACGCACACATAGACAAAGCTCAGACACATCTCGGACCAATTGGGACCAGTTGGGACCAGTTCGAGCGCGGTTGCCATTCGCTCGAGACACGCGTCAATAAACTTTTTAAGTGCAATAATGGAGTACCAAAAAAATTAACTGTTCAGTGGACGGTTGACATGAAAATAAAAATTAGTTAACCCGTATCCCTACTAATATTATAAATGCGAAAGTAACTCTGTCTGTTACGCTGTCCCGCTTAAAACTCTCAACCGATTTTGATGAAATTTGGCACAGACAATCTTTAGACCCTAGGAAGGACATAGGCTACCTTTTATTGCGAAAAAAGGTAATGCCCAAAATGACTATTCCACGCAATCGAAGTCGCGGGCACAGCTAGCAAATCATAAATTATACATACGTAGTGATACCAAAACATTATGTGCATATAATTTACAATACTAAAGTGACGTAATACTAAAGAGTCACGCTTGATTGAATTTCAGTGCTTTCAACAATGTACTGTACATTCTCCATATATTAGTGTTACTTTTTTGACTCCCGTTCTCGGTTTCTCGGATACTCGTTCAGTCATTTGTTTCGTCATATTAATCCACATTAAAATCAATTATGTCAATGTTACGTAATCAATCAATCAACTATGTAACAAATATTTAACCTTTTGACCTTAGTCTGATAAAGACTAAACGATTTATTACTCGTATGTCTTTTGACGTGGCGACACGTGCATAATTGATAGAAAAATCAACGGTCAAAAGGTTAAAAAAATACCACAAAATTAGGTTAAAAATCCGACGAAAAATCCAGGCGAAATATCCGGTGAATCGGTGACTAATCAAATAAATAAACTAACCAATAATACTTCTAAGCGGGGCGCGTCGTTCTGGATGCCACTTCGTCTATACAACATTTAACCTATTAACCGCCATGTTTCTAAATATAAGATAGAAAATATCCAGCTCGTTTATCCGCATTTTAAACACATGGCGGCACTAGGCATAGGTGTCAATTTTCAAAGCAGTTAAACGGTTATTGTGTCGTTAAATTCGACATACGAGGTCTCAAGTCATAATTTGTATGAAAAGCCAAATTAAATTTAAAGTCCAGCGAACACTTGTAAACAGACGAGGCGGTTTAAACATTTAGTTTGCTTGAATATAAATGTAAAAAAAATCTGCCGGATAGGGGGATGAAAACACTCCCCTTCATAAAGTAAAGTCGAAAATTAATTGGTTTATAGTGTTTAACGGAAAAGTACACCACAAAAAAAAGTGGTAGTTATATTTTTAGACTTAGGGGGCGTAAAAGACGAATACTTTAGCTCGTTAGTTTGACGTAGGCATAGATGACGATGCCAGATATCACACTAGGGGATGTTTTATAGCTTAATACAGACTTAGGGTCGTGTGGCCGAAACTTTCAGGTGATTAGTTTGACGTAGGGATAGATGACGAAGCCAGCTAACACCCTGGTGTTAACTCATTCACCCTAGAGGATATTTTATAGCTTAATACAGACTTAGGGTCGTATAGGACGAAAATTCCAGCTCATTAGTTTGACGTAGGCATAGATGACGAAGCCAGCTAACACCCTGGTGTTAGCTTATTCACCCCAGAGGATGTTTTCTGGCTTAATACAGACTTAGGGTCGTGTGGACGTAACTTTCAGCTCATTAGTTTGACGTAGGCATAGATGACGAAGCCAGCTAACACCCTGGTGTTAGCTCATTCACCCTAGAGGATGTTTTATAGCTTAATACAGACTTAGGATCGTATAGGACGAAACTTTCAGCTCATTAGTTTGACGTAGGCATAGATGACGATGCCAGCTATCACCCTAGTGTGTTAGCTGTAGACTTAGGGTAGTGTGGACGAAACTTCCAGCTCGTTAGTTTGACGTAGGCATAGATGACGATGCCAGCTATCACCCTAGGGGATGTTTGGCTTATTACAGACTTAGGGTTTTGCCGTTAGCTAGTTAGTGTTTCACGTAGGCATAGATGACGATGCCAGCGAGTAGCACTCCGAAGGTGATGGTTAGTGGTTTGTACAGAGACCTCTTGAGGTCGTGCCAGCGCTCCGCGTCGCGGGAGGCGCGCTTGATCGCCGACACGCGTTCCGCCAGCTCTTGGTTGCGACGGCGGCGGATGGCTGTCGCGCTCTCCGGGGCTGGCTCGGCGCTGCAAAGGATGACAGGGATGAAAATATAAATCTAATTACATAAATACATAACCGTCACGCCTTATTCCCTACGGAGGCAGAGACAACAGAGCGCCATTCGCATCTATTCTGACATACGTCCCTCGCTTCACTCACATTCATCACTCGTCATACACGCTCGACGGTTTCGTATCTTAATTTGGGCTTTGTTTAGTAATCTAATTAGTCCGTAAGTTATGGAAAAAAATGAGACGCTAATTTTTTAGTTTATCATTTAAACATCGACAAAGGTCATGTCATCATCAAACTTCCTGAATGGCTCGTGACGTCACGTTTGAGTAAAAATCAGTACAATTTTTACGTCACGCGAAACTTTTAGGCTCTGTATTATCGTCATTTTTCGTCCCTCAAATGAGAAAAAATATGGGTGCAATATTTTCTCGTAGTCTAACGGACTAAATAGTTTTTTCTAGTCATCTAGCCTATTATCGTTTGAATATGTCGCAGTCTCTGGAATAACATTTGCCACAATGGAACGTGCAAATGTGACACGTCCTACTGCTTTTAGTAATAGTCGTATCAGATATTTAAGCAGCCTCATTGTGTCAGATATTGGTGCTGGTGACTGTACAGCAGGGGTTCTCAACCCTTTCTTGGCCAGGGACTATTTTAATATTATTCTTGTTGACAGGGACCACAATGCAGGTATATTAAACCAAAATAATCAAGGTGACACTTAAAAAATATGTAACGAATTGCTTTTTTACACCAAAATGACTAAGTGAATTCGATTTAATGGCATTCTTGCACTTTCTGTATTTTTGTAAATTAATGAGTTGTGCCTGGTTTTTTTCTGTAACTTTAATTTAAATTGATTTGCGGACCATATTTTGAGTTCCGCGGACCACTGGTTGGGAACCACTGCTGTACAGTTTCTGGAACTCGGCAGGACTTTAAGGGACAGTACTACATCTGTTTTCGAGGGAGCGCTTTGTTCTTTTATGGAACCTTGTAATTTAATTAAAGGTATTACTATTTCTGAAACACGTTTTTAAAATAAAATTTTAATTAGGTAATATGAAATTTTTTGTGTCATTTTATGTATACGTTTGTGAGTTTATTTCGAATCTTAATTACTTATGACCAGAGATCGGAAAAAATTGCGACATTGTTTGCAATTATGTGGACATGACTCCAAAATTAATCAAAATGTTATTCAGTTAATTAATTTTTTACATACTACCATACATGCATATAATTACGTCTACGTTCTAAAATGGCGTAGGTAGAGCACACGAAACGTGAAATAGAAATACCCTTGATTATAGCTATTTCACGTTTCGCAGCCACTTCTACCATCGTTATTTTAATTTTGTACTTGACATATAACTTGATTCCTAGTCAATAAATACAAAATTTTGTTAAAATATTGGTTTATTAAAAAAAATTGACAGTATTTTTTTCCAAATTGTTATTTACTTATTATAAGTATATAAATATTTACGGAAACGATACCCATTTTAAATATGAACCTTTTGCTAATAATTATTTTTGTAATAAATCGTCGTCGTAACGTCTTTTTTTTAAGTTATTATAGTACATACATGCTTATAAGCACTTTATAATTAAACTATTATCGCCAAAAATTCAAATTATATTTCAATGAAAAATTAATTAGCAGTTTGATTAATTTTGGAGTCATGTCCACATTATTGCAAACAATGTCGCAAATTTTTCCGATCTCTGCTTATGACCCATTATCAGAGATATTGTTAGGGTTTTCATTCTCATGGTGCCATTTCTCAAATCAAAATATTCATTCACAATACGATAGAATCAAAACAGTACGCCGTGACGACAATGTGTCGTGACGACAGCGTGTCGTGACGACACTGTGTCGTACCTGTCGAGCGGCGGCTCCGGCTCGTCGTCCTCGTCGTCGGCCGACGACGCGGGCGGCGACGACTCCGGCCCGAGCGACGCCGGCGGGCTGTCGTCCGCCAACGGGTCCTGGTATTGGTATACGTTGCCTGAAAAAAAAAACCAAGTGAGAGTCACAATCATAGTGCGAGTGACAAAGGTATAGATCATCAAACATCCCGAGTGGAGGCTTGTGACGTCACTCGAAATTTCAGGGCTCTGTATCCTCATTTCTGTTTCGTCAAATAAATACACATTCACATACATACATGTTCTCACGCCTGTATTCCCAAGAGGAGGCAGAGCACATGAATTCAAAAATCCAGTGCCACGTTTAGCAATTCCAGGGTAACCAGATGGTAAAACGTGATATTGCAGTGACAGGCTGCTAGCCCATCGCCCACAATACACTAACCGTTTCCCAGAGTCGACTCTCACGACACCCACGGGTGGAAAGGGGGAGGTGCTATTCTAACCCGGCACCACACGGGCAACGTACTTAAATCACATGGTAATTTGAGAATTAACACATTCACGACCAAGCCTAAAATCAAAACATCTGCGAGGAACCGAATAGTCTACAGCTAGTAACAAAATGAACCCGGCCACCGGGTACTCGGTATCTCGCGAATGTTTTGAAGAACCCGGGAGCGGGGCCTTGGTTCGGAATGTGTTAAATAAAAAGTATATTGTCTTACCAAGTGAAGTGCTGACTGGAATGGAGGGCAGGGGGCGGGCGGGCGCGCGCGCGAGACTCTCGGTGCGCGGGGGAGGCGGCGGCGCCTCCTCCTCCGGCTCGTCGGGCACCGACGAGTATATGCTCTCCTCGAGCTTCGGCTCCTTCTGCAAAGTGACGCAGCGTTAGCGTGTGACGCAGGGTTGTCGTCATCCTAATATAATTGTCCCTTAAAACTTTGGTCAGACAAAAATCTCGGATAGCCTTTGGCATTTTGTTTTGGATTGACACGGCTATTCAAATTATTTCAATACGGAATTTAAATGTATAAAATATTTATCTTTATCCCCAATAACCAATAACAAAATAACCATCTCATGTACCATTTTAAAAATAATGAACTTAGTGAGTTAGAGCACGGAGGACTCACGTAATCGGGGTCGAGGCGCTTCGCCCCCTATGATGGCCTGGTACAACCGGAGCTGGTCCGGCGTCTGGATCAGACCCATGCCGTCTTTAATCCAGGAGTTAGCCAAAGAGTTAGAGCACGGAGGACTCACGTAATCAGGGTCGAGGCGATTCGCCCCCTCTATGATGGCCTGGTACGAGAACCGGAGCTGGTCCGGCGTCTGGATCAGCCCCATGCGGTCTTTTAGCCATGCGGTCTTTTAGCATCTCCAGGAGTTAGCCAAAGAGTAGAGCACGGCGGACTCACGTAATCGGGGTCGAGGCGCTTCGCCCCCTATGATGGCCTGGTACAACCAGAGCTGGTGAGGCGTCTGGATCAGACCCATGCGGTCTTTTAGTATCTCCAGGAGTCTATAGACAAAGAGTTAGAGCATGGAGGACTCACGTAATCGGGGTCGAGGCGCTTCGCCCCCTCTATGATGGCCTGGTACGAGAACCGGAGCTGGTCCGGCGTCTGGATCAGCCCCATGCGGTCTCTGCGCATCTCCAGGAGGATCTGCTGGACGTTCACGCTCTCTATGCCCTCTTTCTCGATCTGAAACAATCCCATTTTGCATTCGCGTAAAAATTTGCAGCTTGCATTGATTGAAAGTAAGTTTTTGGATTTTTTATCAAAATAAATACGAAATTTTTTTAAACATTTTTATAGAACTTTTTTTTAATTTACAAGACGAAACTTTTCGCCAAACCTGTATAAATGTAATTCTATCGCCTAACATTAAAAATCACAGTTTTTTTTACACTTCCAAGACTCTCGCAAAACGGTATTGTCGAACTCTAATCCGATAACTGTAGCCCAAGTGTCGTCATTACGATCCAAACACTCTCGTCTGCGTTAATACGCTGAATACGCATCAGTATGGGAACTGAGACAGCGCCTCCCAGCGGCACGTTTACACAACTGCCGTGGTCGACAAGACAAGTAGCGTTCCCGTACAAACAGTGTAAACAAAAGCGAGTAGAGATGCTAGACTATACCTGTCACTGTCTGTCTAGAGACGTCAGAAAGTGACGGGTAGTTTACTCCACGCACGAAAGGACTCACTTGTTGCTGTGCTAAGCTTACAAGAAGGCGACCAGCGATGCAGTTACCAAAGTAGAGATCGCCATGTCCGATCCGTGTTGAGTCTTGGGGCTCAGGATGACTTCGGCCACAGTTCCATTTCGTCACCTTCTTAAGTCGTTCCCATTCGCATATGGTCTACTGTTCCGATTCGCCAGCGTTCCTACATGGTCACTTCCCTATCGCGTCCGCTTTCTTACGTGGGCCACTTTACCAACTCGTCAACATTACTATTTAGACCACAGTGCCAACTCCTCAACAATTACTATTTAGACCACAGTGCTAACTGGTCAACATTCCTATTTAGACTACAGTGCTAACTCGTCAACTAAGTATATAGCAAACATATTGAACACCCACACACGAGTACAAAATTTCGTGTTCAATGCGGACGAGTTGGCACTGAGGTCGATATAGGAATGCGGACGAGGAATGTAGACAAAAATGGGGTATTGATGAATAATTGTAGGCTGACGACATGGCACTGTGGACGATTTAAGAAGGTGACGAAATATGATTATGGACGAAGTCATCCTAAGCCAGTCTTGGGGGTGTTAAAAAATGGGTAAGGACTCACGATGACGAGGCAAGAGTCCACGAGGCAGAAGGTCCCGGAGCGGCCGATGCCCGCGCTGCAGTGGACCACGGCGGGGCCCGCGTCCGCCTCGAGGGCCCCCGAGGCCCTCACTCGCTTCAGGAACTCCAGAAAGGCGACCGGCGAAGACGGCACGCCGAAGTCGGGCCACGTGGTATAGTGGAACTGTATCACCTCGCGGGATTCTGACGTCTCAGTGTCTACGATCCTGGGGAAGACGGTGAGATTCAATACATACATAACGTCACGCCTCTTGCCCACAGGGGCAGGCAGAGACTACTTTGTTCCACTCGCTACGATCCTGACATACCTCTCTTGCTTCATCCACATTCATTAATCTCCTCATACATGCTCGACGGTTTCGGGTATTCTTGACCTGACCTGTTTCTAAAACGTCCGCGATTTGGTCACGGAACGTCCGTCTAGGTCTTCCCCTCCCACAGCACCCATTCCCCGTATTTTGTTTAGTAAATCTTCTTCAGCAGAATTCTTTCATCCATCCTCTATATTGAGATTCAATGATTTCTTTTATCGTCTAATCACGTCTGCTCGTGTGAATGTCACAGAAATAAGTGCTTCTTTGAAGCTGGTGCGGCAATGGAATGCAAACTCAATTGTTTTTCATTGCGCTTGCTCGTCAATGGTGTTATTTACAAACGCGTATTGTAGGACAAAGGCCTAAGTTGTACCAGCGGGAGTTATAGTTCATACGAGTACTCCCCAAGTCCCCAAGGAGCTATGACTTTAGTTTTAAACTTTGCAAAAGTTGGTAAAGGTACGTCACTTCAGACTAAGGAGGTTACAAGTGTAAAGATAGAAATCAAACAATTAAAACTCAAATAGCTAAACCGATTTAAAAGTTCTAAGTTAATGTACGCATTATGAAACTTCATTAATTTAATAGTTGGATGTAATGTATGTCAACGTGTTATTGAACATTCTTTGTAAATTTGTTTTAACATTTTGGCAGAATCTGGCTGTATGATCATTCTAATTCTATATGAAACAGTCTTTGTCTGTGGTAGAAAAAAAACTATCAATACATACAGCGCAAGCGGAACGACGCGTCGCGATGGCGTAACATCATACTAGGGTTTCTGCTCGAGATTTCTCGAAGCGAGAATTCCCGGGAAATCCGGCCTTATTCGAGACGAGAAAAATGGTGTCGAGAAGTCGAGAATTCGAGAAATCGCAAAACAAATAATCTCGCGTGATTTTAAGATTAAAATGGCCTTCCGCAATACTTTTATTACGCGTTCTTCTTCATGATAGTTTGTATGCTTGTTGCTTGGATTCGGCCAATCCTTCCCCCGCCTGCTCCACTCGCGCCACCCGTTCCTAGGCTCCGTAGCGAATGCGTCGAGTTTCGTATACAGTTCGTTTTCCACCTAAAGGCGGCGGTTCGCGCCGCGACAGAGACACGCGACCGCGCCAAGTGTCTCGGTCTCTATGCATTTACTGTTTAGCTCGAGACCGAGACAGGCGACCTCCTCGACCGAGACATCAGAATCGGAGAGTGTTTCAGTGTAGCCAGTTGTGTTTGTGTCATGATGGATATCCGAAAAAGAATGACAGAACTTCTATTGGAAGAAGTAGATAAAATATAAGATACACAATATTGTCATTAAAATTTTCGTCTTTGTGGGGCTCTAATCGTGCATCATAATATTGGACGATGCTGTCTGATCAGTTCGATTAGCGTTACGCATACTTCGTCGGAAAAAGTACTCATTTTGTTAATAAAGACACGTATGATTTGGGCGCGACACGAGACACTACACTTGTCCTGGGCAGCGACCGTCTCGCTGTCTCCTATCTGGCGTCTCTGTCTCCTGCCTCGGTCTCGCTCGCGAATAGCCGCTCATACTGTTGCAAACAGTTAAGTGACGGTCGCGGTCTCCTGTCTCTGTCGCTGCAGAAACACGTCAAAGAAGAGTTTGGCCACGAGTTGGATTTGTTGTTAGATGTTTGCACCAGATAAAACGCTATGACGATAATGGTTGAACGATACCTCAAACTGAATAACGCCATCAAGAAGTCACCGATTGATTTAAATAATTATGTACTCAATGTGGAATGACGGTTATATCGGAATTTTAGAATCATTGTTTAGCATCTTACATCCAGTTATGGTATCTGTTGAGGCAGTATCGAAAAAAGACTCAACCATACTGACATCCGAGGCAATTGTAAATGTATTGATAAAAAACTCGAACCAATGGAAAACGATTTTTCCACAAGATTCTTAGAACATCTTGTTAACAAAATAAATGACAAGCTAATTGTTAACCTAATATTTTCTTTAGTCAGGTGTCCAACAGCATACCATCAGAATACCAACAAAAAAATCACACAAAATTGCAGCAAAACGACGCTAATCTATTCTAACATTATAAAGCTGAAGAGTTTGTTTGTTTTCATCTTGGGAGCTACTGGTTCGAATTGAAAAATTGTTTTTGTGTTGGATAGACCATTTTTTGAGGAAGGCCTTAGGTATATAACATCACGCTGCGACCAAGAGGACCGAAGAAACATAAGAAAATGTGGTTAAAACGGGGAAAATTAGTCGCTATCCACGCGGACGGAGTCGTGGGTACAGCTAGTCAAGAAGAACTGTTCAACAGATTGTTTCCGAGCAATGTTAATGATACTGAAGTGTTTATTTTGCCTTGTATTCACGATTGGTAAATTTCTCGAGATCCCGGGAATTCCCGGGAATTTGTAGTCGAGAAATCTCGAGCCCCGAGAAAAAAAATAGGTCGAGAAATCAGAAACCCTACATCATACCTTTTCCGTAAAGTATATTTTATCCTCGTAAACGTGATGAAAATAATTGTCTGTATCGAGGCAGTAAATGAATTACAAAACTCATATACATACATACATCGAGTCTTTAAACCAGCCAGCAGACGTATCATCGCGAACAGGGATTGTTGAGCCACTTACCTGTTTGTAACTTGGTCGTGTAATACTAATCCGATAGCTGACATCTAGTCGGTCACATCGGTCATTGATTACACGTCTAAATTGCGAACAGTGGCAAGTGGCTCAACAATCCCGGTTCGTGACTGTATAAGTAACTTGTCAAATTTTGCCTTGATATTAATGAAATTACTACTTCAGTAGTAACGGTAAAGAAGTGGTTTAAATTTCAATCGACATACAAAAAAAATGCACCAACCATACCTACACAATTCATCATACATAAATGTAAATTATTCGCATGTCAAATACATTACAATAATGTGATTCTTGCGGCGGAGCACGGCAAGGCGCTATTCGAGAAGCGCGTGAGATAAAGCCCGGTCGCGGAGCACAGAGAAATTCGAGCGTTGACCCGCTGCTACCTATCTCTGTCGCACGCGTGCAGAAATACCTGCTTATGGACATAGGTACCTGAACACCCTCGTGGAGTAGTAGCTGAAGTCTTCCTCGCTGATCTGCTCGACTGTCAATTTGACATCGGCGAGGGTCATCTTGCTCTCTTCTCCGACGGCCCGGGGCCAGTACCAGTGGCACTTGGTCTCGTTCTTCTCGATGATCTTGTTCAGCATCAGGATGGCCCGGGACTTCTGCTCCCAGACCATGAGCCAGAAGTGGCCGACGGTGGACGCGAGCGGCCCCTGGGTCAGGATGTACTTGCGGTTCGCGCGATCCATCTGAAGGCCACAGATCACACAATGAGGTGATGATACTTATATTTTTAGCATGGGGATCGCAGAATCGAACATAATATACATACATACAATCACGCCTGTATTCCCAAAAGGGGTAGGCAGAGCACACAAAACGCTACATAGACAAAACGATGGCTATTTCACGTATGTGGCCTCTTCTAGTATAATATTTTTTAGGTTTTGAGGTGGCAGGTACAATAGTGACAGGTTGCTAGCCTGTCGCCTAAAGTATACCTTAACCTATGTCCTTAGTCGGCTCTTACGACATCCATGGAAGAAATGGAGAGGTGTTATTCTAAACCCGACACCACACTGGGAACATAATATATGTATTATATTATTATAATATTCCGAAAAAAAAACCCTAACTTGGTCGTGTAATACTAATCCAATAGCTGACATCTAGTCGGTCACATTGGTCATTGATTAAACGTCTAAATTGCGAACAGTGGCAAGTGGCTCAACAATCCTGGAGATAGACTTCTGTACTTATCCGTGCTTTGTGGATTAGCCTAAAAAATTACGTTCTGTGAATATTTATGTTTAGATAGACTGGTGGTTGGGCCGCCCCTTAGTGTGGAATGCCACTTGTGTGGACACCCTTGCACATATCCATCTTCTAAGGGCCCAGAACACTGCTGGCACTGCCGCGGCCTCAGCAAAAGACTTCAAACGCCGAAAATATAGTCGGTGACAGTTATTTGTTTGAGGCGTTTGGGAGTCGAAACCCTGGGGCCTTGGGGGCTCCCGTAACCAGAGGGCTGGCCATTATTTCACTCGCATGTGTTCTGTTTCGAAAAAAAAAAAAATAGTTTCCCATGTGGTGCCGGGTTAGAATAGCACCTCCCCCTTTCTTTCCGTGGGTGTCGTAAGAGTCGACTCTGAAAGGGTTAGTGTATTGTGGGCGATGGGCTAGCAAACTGTCACTGCAATATCACGTTTAACCATCTGGTTACCCTGAAATTGTTAAACGTGGCACTGGATTTTTGAATTCAGTTGTTCTGCCTCTTGGGAATACAGGCGTGAAAATATGTATGTATGTAAAAAAAAAGTTGAATAACCATAGCTTGGAAGGGCAATCGGAAAGTAGTAATAGAACAAAGTCAACCAGCTAATGTAACTAAGTAACGCGGTTCAAGTGTTAACCAAGATAATATCCGCTTTGATAATTGTAATCTTGGGACAGTACAATGTTACGACTTATTGAATCTTGTCCTAGAACCGTTTTCCGATAGCCAGTTCGAACTAGGTATTGATAAACTAGGAAGCCGAGTGCACCTAAACACGACATTTACAAAGGCCGTTACGTATTATGTACTTAAGTTAATCGGTCGATTTTTCTACACAATATTCATGTTGAAACTGTAGCGCCCCAGCGCCACATTCGTCGAATAGCCGAACTAAACGATTCTACATCGCGCTAACGAAGTTTCGATGGTTGTTAGGGTTTGGGAATTCCCGACCAGTTCAAACTCCCGGGACACGAGACAGCCTACACTCAAAGTCCCGGGAATTCGCGGGACTTCGAGACCTTTTGTTTTTCTTAGTGGGGCTTTCGTAAAACTGTAATTAAGTCAGTTTTTTGTTTAAAATTGTACATACATACAAACAATAACTTTGTTATTAGCGATCCAGTAATTCTAGAATCTAATAATTGGTAGTAATCACAAAATTGTTAATTCTCATACTTAATCATTGATTTGCTTCATTACTAAATCGGCTGCCCTAAGCTGATTTCAAGTATCTACATTTTTTCACATTTTTATTTTTTTGCATGTTTCAAAACAGCTCCGTAAGCGCTATCTACCGTCATCACTCTTTTCCTTCTAAACCTCCTAGTTTACTAGTTATGCTTAATTTAATGATTCAAGTATCTTTTTCTCTTCACCTATTCTAAGCTAAAATCAAGTATCTACTTCATTTCTACGCTGAAAGCAAGCAACTGGCTGCAGATACTTTAAATTCAAATAGATTTTGTAGATACTGGGTTTCACAATGAATAACAAAAATTTTAAGGGACATAAAACCGAATTTAAAATCAAGTAGGTACACCTGTTAAATTGAATAAGTATGTGGAAGGCATTTGTACATACAAAATTTTCATTTATTTCCTACATTTTCCGCAAATTTACTTGACTTAAATCGGACGGAATGATGACGAAAAGTGCAGTCTTAAATATGTACTACTTGGAACCCACTGCCATTATTATATCAATAACATAATAGGTAAGTGAGTTTCAACGTTAACAAGAACACATACATCATACTTAAGAGGAAATATGCCGGTCGAGGGAATTGAAAAATAGGTATTTGCTAAATCTATTGCTGTCGCGCCGTGACCTGCCCA
>BHDV01013455.1:12907-25188 GCA_005406045.1 Adoxophyes honmai
ACATTCAAGCTGTTGTCCTGTATATTGTTTTTTGTAATTGTTTTATGTACAATAAAGAGTCATACAATACAATACAATACAAACGCCAAATATGTAAACTTTTGCGCCTTATTGTCAATGTCATATAGGTGTACAGATATTTTTGAATTTTTGCTCACATATTAATGAACTCGACTGTACCTATTGTGTTACTAAATTAGTCGCAAACAGAACCTTTTACTTAAAAATCTCCAAGGACCAAATGCAATGTTGCCATATTGAGAAACTAAACTAACTTGTATTTTCTACTCCCATTAGAATCCTCTACTGAAAAATTGCAGCCATCGTTTATCAGCTATCTCGCTCGTGTGCATTGTTAAAAGGTTAGAGTGAGCGAGAGGGAGTTCCAAAAGTTTGGCTTGGCGGGTCTTCCAGCGGATTATTGTGTACACAATTCTTTGAGTACGGTCGCTGTTATTTATTTTATTGGGACACGAGTTATTACTGGGGCAGTGTGAAAGTATTTGGACGAAAAACTCGGAATCTAATGTGTAGGCTAAACTAAAGCGCGGTCGAATAGGTACATACTTACAATCACGCCTGTGTTCTCAAATGGGGTAGCAGAGCACACAAAATATGACATAGAGCTGCGGTAGCTCACGCACGGTGTGACTAAGGAAATAAGTTAAGTATATTTTAGGAGACAGTTTACCGATTTGTCATAGTACTTCTTAACTTAAAATCTATAAAAAATGCTAAAAGTGGCTACGGAATGGATTTGTGTATGTCTACCCCATTTGGAAATACAGGCGTGACGTGTGTATTAGCTCCAATAAAAATCAAACGAGGGTAGTTCGAAGAACCCAAGCTGCGCAACGAATGTGAAACCCTACTTCAGTCTACTCGTGACCACGGTCGCTGTAACGTGGCTGAAACATCCAGCTAATTAAAACCATATTTAAACTAACGCCATTAACTCCTGCTTAGCTATAAATAATATTGTAATACTGGTTGGGTCACCGCTGGCAGCGGGGACTCGCGTAGCTGCAACGTAGACTGCAAAAGGAAGATTTAGAATTATTAATGCGTCTGAAGCCAGCTCGCGACACGGCGGTGTCCGTAAACTCATAATTGAAGGAGTGAGAAGCAGTTTACGATGTTTTTTTTATTTATAATAAACAATAGTCACAGGTTTTTCACGAGTGACAATTTAAAAAAGAAGATTATTTGCGAAAGGAATGGAAAATAAACTTGCAGTGAAATAAACGGACGGGTAAAACGATGCCATCATAGGGATGCTGACTGGGTTGAAAGTATTGTAATACCTACTCCGTTTTGCATCATAGTACATGTGTGTGTCTACTCTATTTTCACATGCCTTGTCAATCGCTTGAAGGTCAGCAGGAAGACATCCGTTAAGGGATAAAGTTCGCCTTTGTACCCTTGGTTCCTACTTTTGTTTTTATTTTATCATGTTGATTTTGTACAATAAAGAGTTAGGTACATACATACATTTATATCGGCCAAATCCTCACACGTTTTTAACTAAGCCCAAGGGTCACCGCTAATCATGGTTATAGTCATTTCTAGCATAATTTTAGGTTTGAAAACTGATGGAGGAGGTACAATAATGACAGGTTGCTAGCGTCGCCTAAAGCATACCAAAACCTATTTCCACAGCAAATATCGTCCAATATTAAACAAACCAGAGTTAATGGGTGAGTAAACAAATAAACTTTGGCCTTAAGATATTTAGAGCACTTCGGGATGGAAACAATTCTTTACTAAGTGAAAATAAACAGGCCGTAAGCAGATTATGCAGATTATCATAATCGTGATGTTACAGCGATTTTTGGGTGCTTCGCCAATTTTATTATCCCTCGAGCCGGGAAATTCGTTTAGACGTTGAGCGACTAAACCTCGTGGACGTGTTAATGTAGGGGCAGAGGGCCGATTTAACTGAACGAGAGTAAAAAAATGCATTGGAATACATTGGAACTTTCAACCGCTTTTAACAGTACTTATTTAATATTTTGGTGGTCTTATTAGATTAAAAAAACAGAAACATTATTGGAAAAAATATTAGTAACCTTTAAGCTAGACTATGTAGAAAAGGGCATCCCCGAGGCTTATTCCCAAAGTTGGTGGCAGCTTTTTATTTAAAAAAAATATTTACCCGCGAGTACCTACAAAGTGACTCTTTTTATTCTAAGACAAAATTATATTTTCGTCTGGTTGAATGCATGCTAAACGTAAAATAAGCTTTAAGATTTGATAATTTTAAATAAATATTTAAGATTAAATACTTTTTAAGTCGGATGGTTCTCATTGATCGGATGACTAATTGTACCAAATTGTTATCTGGTTTATACCTACTGTAATTCTGACAATCCAGCCAAGACCTTCAATTTGATTTCTTAATTTTTAATACGGTTAAAGTGTCAATTGTATGAACAATAACCCTCCTAAATTAAATGATACTTTTATAGAGTTAAATATTAAAAAATATGAGCTCCGATTCTCCTCTCATACCATTAAATACTTTACGAGAAAAAATAAAACAATGGTCAGTCCACAATAACTTACTCGTCTTTGTAAAACACTCAATAAAGCTTTGTGGTTAGTTAGAAGCGGATTAAATTGGCGAATTATATTGAGTGGTAAAGCATTTAATTATGGATAGCCAAAGTTTTGACTGAACCGAAGAAATTTTATGCACTTATTAACTTAACTTGAAAAAATTGAGTAACTTTAATCGAAATTTTAAGATTTAACAACTTTGCTTGGTCATCAGATTACTCGCTTTAGTGCTCAACTTAAGCTGCACTGTCTGTCTTAATATTGGAGACTTACCTGTGAATTGCTGAAAACTGCTATTAAGTAAATTATGTTAAAGTTATTAAAATTGATTCTCTAACGTGACTAACTAAAATCGTCAGCAAGCGCTGCGTTGAAATGGGTAGCTGCCTAAAAAAAGCTATTTTTAGTCCGTCAGGTAGATTTCCAAAAAATATTGTATCCTTATTTTTTAATTTATTGAATAACTAAGAAATGACAAGGAAACAATACAGTGCTCTGTAGGCTTAGCACGGCAACACACTCTATTCGCGTCGCGCGCGGGATTGTCTGCCTGCTATTTTCTGACAATATATTAGCTCTGATTAGACAGTGACAGGTATAATCTATCTCGCGCGTATCTCTTCTCGCGCCTTGCTATGCTAAGGCGGCTGAAGTTTTAAATGACTTCACTACGAGGTACAATTTTTATCACGGCGTGACGTCACAAGCCACCCATTCCGAAAATTTGATCTACACCTTTGTCAATGTATGTAAAATAAAGCTTGCATAAAACAGCATCTTTTTCCTGGCAGTACTTTACGCTAGTAAAGAATAATCGCAATCCATACTAAACTTAAAGGCCATTAATTTCTTATCATCAGTAAAAAATACAAGCCTCAGGAGCAAAGCCATCGGCATTATTCAAGAACATCAAAGACCTTCGATTTAATTGACTGCTTCGTTTGACTTTATACAATCCGAACCAATTTCCCCTCGTCCAATAATACTCCATTACTTAATGCATAGAATTCTAATGCACTGCCTTTGAAGAACACTTGTCATAGAGCTCTTATAACAGGACTAGCCACAGACTTATATCGAAATAGATACCGCGAGTTCCTGGATTTGTATGAAAACCAAGCGCACCACTTTTTCTCTACCTACTGTAACGTCACATGAGCGCTTTAATGATGGGAACTGACAATCCGAGTGAAACCGATTCAAAGGTGATGCCGCCTTATTCAAGTTGTCTTGTCTCTAGGCAGTTAAACTTAATCTAAGCGGTACAAACTAAATGAAATTTCGTCAAAGGAAGACCATTGTTCGGCTCCTTTTTGCCACGCGAAGTACATACACCTGAGTCATCTATTTAGATTTAAGTCTGTGGAACTAGCTTTTGCCCGCGGCTAAACTCGCGTTAAATTCGAGATTACACGGAAAATATTATCTCAGAAGTATTTTAATAAGCTGCTGTAGACGATATTATACGTCTGTTTATTTGCGGATAGAATAAAAAGAATCTGGGCATTGGGCACACGTAAAATGCTCCGTACAAACTTTCACCCCTCATTTTAGGGAAGTGGGTGGTTATGAAGAGACAAAATGTAGCCTATGTCCCTCTCCATCCCTTTAACTATCTCCACCTAAATCCACCTTCATTTTCACTTTACACATTCAACTCCACCTTCCTTTGCCTTCCTTGTGACATTAAAAAACAAAGTACACTACTAAAACAACTCCCGTCAAAAGTGCTGCGACCTTGTCCGCTTCACCAGGTACGACTTTCTTTGACATTCATTTCTTGATGGAACTAACGAGGTTTGAAACTAAAGATCTCACTTCCACTTCAAAAACATTTTATTCTTACTCTTACCTGTAAAGTGATTCAGTCTAAAATTGTTTGTACGGCTATTTGAGATAAGCTCTTCTACGGTGGTAAAGAGTGAGCATTTGCATTTTGCATGTTCGCCAATCTCGCTGCATTATAATTGATGACGTTGTAATAATTTTCAGTTCATTAAAACCATAGATAACACATTAAGTAGATATGGCATGTCTGTTGGCGTGCGTTCCATATATTTATGTTTGGGCAGCTACGCATAACTTACGCCTAAAGACTATTAGTCTCAATGTGACTATATCAATAAAATGTATAAAAAAAACAACTCTTATCGAGTATAACTCGACTGTTTCGGGTTGATCCGTAGCTCATCGTCTAAGGTCGAGCATGAGCATTCGCGCGAACAGAGCGGTGGCGCTCAGTGTGCGTTTGGCAGCAGCCACCGCGGCTTCTATATTAGGGGCTTCGGGCACATAAAGGACAGTTTGCCAAAAGGATTGATGTAAAGGTATGAAAATTTACGTGGCTTATGTCATTTCAATGAGGCGTGAGTTGTGGATTGGATCATGTGTGCTAAATAAACTTTATTTTTGTTTGTTATAAAATTTTCCTTAGATACAAACCTGGCAAGATTTTTTTTATTACATACATACATATTTGGATGTTTATCTATATATATGTATAAGTAAGTTTATCCGTTGTCTAGTACCCATATAACACAGGGTTACCTAGTTTGGGACTAGGTGATTGGTGTAAATATTGTCCAGTTATATTTATTTATTTATTTATACATACAATCACGCCTATGTTCCCAAATGGATAGGCAGAGCACATTTGGAACAAAAATTTTACAAATAAAATTTGTGAAAAAATAGAATAAAATGTCACTTGACTATTTACACCAATTGACCTAGTCCTTAACTAAGTAAAACATTAAACATACATGAAATACATAATAAATACATATGCAGGGTGATTTTAGGATCGTGTCGCCAAAATTTTTTTTGTGGATAACTTTGTGTAAACGATTGCGATGTTAGTTGTATTTTGATTGAAACAGAGATGGTTCGTTAGTTACGTGTTTTAAAACATCGTTTAGTTACACTTTAGTAAATGCGGGGTCACCTCACCATTACAATTTCAACCTTTTTGGAAACTAAATGGCAGATAGAAAACTTGTAATAATTTATAAGTAAAATGTCACTGCAAGTCAAAGTAAATAAACGTATCAAAGAGTTAAATTAATAGCAGAGTGACCATGATTTCAAATTATGCCTTTTGTCAGTTCTGAATTAAATAAGTCGCAAGTCTACTGTTAGTTCTAACTCATTGTGATCCTAAGGAGAAAATATCTGCTCCGACCGGGGATCGAATCCATGTCTTCAAGCTCCGAAGTCAAGTTCTCTATCCACTGCGCTAATCAGCCGCCAAAACAAAACTATAAATCACTCTCAGACCATCATAAAATACACGAAAGCGAACAAAATCATCCTCCAAAAGCTTTAAGAATAAAATTAATCTATCGAAATCTCGAATACGATTGAAAAAGATTTTCCCAGCACCGTTGGAACGGTAAAGTATAAATTATCCAATATGTTCACGCTACTCCAATTTGGGGTGGCCAGTGGACCATGAACTCATTGCCTATTGCCGAACGTTTGGGGCATTTTGCCCTTTAAATTATAAGGGTGGCAAAAATCTGGATATTGATTTGTCTTTGCAAAATTGAAATTCTTTTATGGATGCTGTGTTAAGAACATGATTTATGGTTATTCATTAGGCTTTGTTTCTATTTCAGAGTTGGATGTTTGAATGCGATGCAGTAAATTATTTTGTCTTGCGATGTTACTGACAAACGACTTAGTTTTAGTTTGTGAACTTAGGTGTTGTTCTAGCCCGGACTTGCATCGCTGTACATTTTACATATAGAAAGTATGTATGTTAAATAAAATTAGATAAATAGATTTGAAACAGACAACTTACTCAGTTTAGTTACTAAATGCCTTGGGACCGAAGTCTACAGAGAGAAGGTTGGAAATTGTATTTATGCGCCTGATCTTCGAAACTGCGTTATCCTGATGCAAAGATGTCGCGATGTTACGTCATATCGACAGTGGCGCTAGGGCTGCACTTGAATAAAGTTTTACAACTAACATCTAGTTAAGTTAGTCAGAATGTGAATATCTTGGAAACTTCTATTAAAATGGAGCTGTTAAGGCGTGGCAGCGAGACTGTGGAAAAAGACTCCAATAGAGAGATCTCTCTCCAGGCAGACGTTATGCCTGGGGACGGAAATCCATAGAGAGAAAGTTGGAAGTTGTTTTTATGAAACTGAACGTCTAAGCTTCGTTAGCGCAATGTAGAATACTTTTTTTTAATTTGTCCGTCAGGACAGGCTAAGGTCAGGGACCATACTGCCTCGTCTTTAGTATATATTCAGAATTTGTTATTAAACCTAAACTTAACCTCACTTAACCTTAATCATTAGAATGCGAGGGTGGTGTAGTACGCATTCTAATGCTCAATGGAGTTTAGCACGAGATGAACAGTCCAAAGCAGACGTAATCGCGAGGGCCGATTTCCTTTACTTTTCACATTCCTTTTAATGTTCATGGTTAAATGACACATTATTGCACTAATTCCACCACACTAACACAATAATAGCCACTACATCTTCATTAATTGAATAGAAAAGCAAAGCACGTCCTACTTTGTCAGTTTCCCGCGCAAAAACTCTGTAGGATACTATTTTGACATTTGATATAGATGACGTTTGTAGACAGAAGAAGTTCTACGTTTTTCACGGTAGGTGGAGCTACAGTGCTACAAGACAACAAGTCACCAGATTACAGATGAAACAAACGACCGGGAAATTCGTCAACCAAATTTTTGGGAGGGCCGTGTATCGCTACAACGGGCCCATTTGCATTTAACAAAGCGGCGTTCTGATGTTCGCGAATGGAGCGAGACATGGACGTGGTATGTATTGTTTATGTTGAATATTCATCAGTAGGGACCAAAATGTTAAGATGTACTGGAAAAATAAGGCATGGTTTAAAATAGACTTTTCGTTGTTCTTTCCTCATTTTAGCATCAAATAACAGTTGCATGTGTGGTGTTGGATTTAGAACAACACCTCTCCACTTCTTCCATTGATGCCATAAGAGACGAATAAGAAAACAAATAGGGCCAGGTATGCCTTATAAACGAGCTAGCAACCAGTCACTGTTAGGTACATCTCTCTCATCAATATTTGAACCTAAAATCACCCTAAAAGTGACTACAAACGTGACTTGACCTGATAAACGTGAATTAAGCAACATTGTTGTTGATCACATCATGTTTTAATTTATTTTAATCTGGTTTTCTCCGACGCTTGCGTACTTTTCAGGGTTTTGCTGAAAGCCGGCGTTGTTGCAGCAACTCATGCTGAGCGAAGGCCCGTTCTTCAGTTCTCTTGTGTCACCGACACATACTGTAATAGTTTTCTTCTTTTCTTTTTTTATCTTAAAAGTCATGGTTTGGTTGATATCCTACATGGCGTTATCACAATTTCGACGTTCACTTGCTTAAATGCAATTTTCAACTTTCTCTCTACGGACTTAGGTTATCAGACATAACATCTGCCTGGAGAGAGATTTCTATTGAAGTCTTTTCCCACAAGCATAATAAATAGTGACAGGTTGTTTGCCTAAAGTAGATATACCTGAACCTATTTCCTTAGTCGCCTCTTAAGACCGCGGAAGAAATGAAGAAATGGAATGGATTGGTCTGGCTTCGCCGGTAAAATGCCATTTACCATCAATTGTCTCGTACATAATAGAATAATACCTTCTCCATAACGCAGTGTACGGAGGCATAAATCTCAGTGTAGTGAATATTTAACGCCACAGAGTAGGGAACACTGTCGATTAGCTAATATAGAAGCAGCCGGCTGCCGTTTGGGCTGAAATTGAAGATGCTTTGTCCTGGCACACCGCGCGAGTAATTTAATTTTATGAAGACCTATAATACCCTGTTTTGGTAAGATCTGTGGGATTTGCTATGCCGTCTTGCCATGGTCTTAGTTGTGGATTACTAAGTTGTCAGTGTTATAAAGTGTGGAAAAATAAGTTGGGCGCTAGGGAAACAATCTTAAATCCTAAAGTTTCCTTATTTTAGGTAGTTAAAGGAGATATTCTTTTGTTTTTAGACGAAAAAAAAAAAACATTATGAATGATTTTCTGAAACTTGCTAGCATCGCAACCAACTAAAATTTAATGTCGCTATTTTATTATACCAATTATAACAGAGACGAGTGGAAAGAAAAAAGGGAGTGGGACGCTTTACAAGCTAAATAAAATAAAAATAAAAATAAATGTGTAAGGGAATTGATAGGGGTATAATCAATTCATTCTCTTCATGTCTCATGGTCTTTTAGACGTTGTGCAGGTATAATGATAACTTTGACGATTAACTAAGCTATAAAATCCCGGCTCGTCAATTGAATAGATCAAGGAGTTAAAACTACTTTTAATAGTTTTATAAAACATTATTGCTCCTATAAGATATTCAGTTTATTGCTGTTAATAATACTCCAGCGTTCGTGCAAAAATTGGGTATGTATGAATTTCGATAAACGGTTGTCCAATAATATGCAATGAATAATTTTAAACGCCGCGTACGTCGACGATGTAATGCCCTGTCATTACCGTTCAACTCGAATGCTGTTTTATATAAAATAATGGAGCTCATTAGTGATACGACACGTATTGCAAATAGCATTAGTGAAATTAAATGCTTTTAAAGCAAACATTTGCACTGTTTTGCTTCAGTCGTAAAATTTAAAGAGGTTTACAAATTCGCTAGTATTTTTGAAGTGTATTACGGAATGCATCATCTGTGTCTTAATTTGGCAGAATCTACATAAAATCAAATATCAGGAAGTCGAGTTAAGAACTTTCGGGGTATGGTCAAGCTAATTTATTTCTGACCCACCGCAGAATGTTGTCACAATAAAAAAGTAAGAAGGTTTTCTTATGTAGAGCGATGTATTGTCATTGTGAAGCATTGAGGATAGAACCTATAGAGTACTAATGTCATCTTGGTTGTTCGGAAATTATTCCGCAAAACAATTGAAGTGATCGCTGTGCTCTTATTGGCCGGTCCAAGATCGCGCGTAACGCTAGTGCCTTTTTCTCTACGGTTATTGGCTCTGTACAGTTTCTGTGACAGTGACGGTGACGTTTAGTATGTTGAAATCAACAATCTATTTGCGGACCGGGGTTGCGAACATTGTTTCTCTATAGGTTCTATCCTCTATGTTGTGAAGATACTTGTAAATAGGTTCTATGGTAGGTCAAGTAGGAGTACGTCTAGAAATAATTTGTGTACACCAGGGACCGAATCCGATTCGTAAAATATTATTTGAAACTTTTAAAAAACTGTTTCAGAAATTCGTTACTAAAAAACTATTTTTCCGAAATTTCTTGTTATTCAAATTAATTTTCATTTCATAACTCCCCAGTGCGCAGTGTTCGTAAAATGTAAATGTGAAAAATGCAAATGTTTTCGCTTAACTAAATTCTTAGCAGTGCAATATAATATTAAATTACTTAGTGTAGTTTTCGGAATATTTTTAGATATGAAAATTTCTTACGTATTGAGAAAATAAATATTAACCTTTATTTAAAAAAAAACCCAGCAGGCTTGTTTCATTTTGAAGAATTACGCAATTAATGTAATCCATTTTCAAATGTCATAGATTAAAATGTTCACTAAGTAATAAATGTGATGACCGTCTGGTGTCGGGCTTAGAATATATATAACTTCTCTCCATTTAATCTATCGATAACGGAAAAGGGAGTTAAAGAAAAAGAGTTATACTTTAGGCGACAAGCTAACAACCGGTTGTACCTCTAACCATAAAACCTAAAATAATAATGTTAGATGTGGCTGCAAAGCGAGGGGTACCTAGTCATGGTTTTTTCTTGAACTTACTCAATTTTTTATGAGTTTCGCGTAACGGAAACACAAAATTTGTTAGAAAAATATGAGTATGTTTTTCTTAGATAGGGCTTGCGATTCTAAAATAAAAAATTCTTGGCATTATTTATAAATACACTAGCTTTCCGCCCGAGGCTTCGCCCGCGTGGAATTCGGTTATATTGGGGTATAAACCGAACATTCCCTCGGGAACATATTTTTTTTCCGGGATAAAAAGTACCCTATTATTTAATCCGGACTTCTATCGGACATGTGCAAAATTTCAAAGCAATCGGTTCAGTAGTTACGGCGTGAAAGCGGAACAAACAAACAAACAAACTCACTTTCCGATTTATAATATTAGTAAGGATAATTTGTGAAAATTTAAACAGTCTAGTTAGCACAATTCTTGAGATACAGCCTGGCGACGGACGGATGGACCAACGAAGTCTCAGAAATAAGGTCTCCTTTGGGTACGGAACCCTAACAATAATGTCATTAGTATCGTTTAATTCAATTTATGTTTTAAGTGACTCAAACATTAATAACACGCGTTCTATTTCCTCACAAAGCCCTAATCTACAATCAAAATCAAATAGGTCGCCAAATTTTCATGAAAAGTAACTTACCGCGTTTTGCGTCTCAATACTAATTAACATTACATGCATGTATTATTGGGCTGAATATACCCGGACGTGTAAAAGTTCTATTAAAAATACGTGCTCCGAGGAGCCTGTGGCGCTTAAGCGTGAATCAAACTGATTTGAATATGTATGAGAGTGAGGTACCAAAGTCATTCCAGTATGAGTGATTGATGTGCTGCTAAGAATTGTTCATAATACCACATATTAACATATTACGTAGATGTATAATTAAGCGAATTTGTGCCGCGGTAATTTTCAGAAGTGGGAGCATACTGGTGTATTATGGTTTACTCAAATTATTCCTTGTATTTCGAGCTACTGAGTTCTGTAGATGAATTTCTTAGTTTGGACGTGAATTTCTAGTTAGCTCGAGATTTGTATGCAGATTTGATAAAGATCTTTCTTCGTTGCAGTTTTTGTACTGACATTCAGACTAAAATATCATTTTATTTTACAATTTGTGCAAACTCAATACTTTGTTCCATTTCTGAGCTATAAAGATATACACAAAATTGTACGTGGATAGTGAGACTCGATTTTAAAGTGAGTTGAGTACCTAAGTTGTTGGTTCGACACTAAACTTTTTGATTGCCAATTTTAAAATAGCTTAATTTACAGGACAAACACAAAAGTAAGTACCAAACCATGACTATTTCACGTTCTGTAGCCTACAACTTTTCAGAAAAATACGAATTCAACGGCAGAAAATTAACCAAGTCCTTATAAAAGAAAAGTTTTCCAACCGCTATTAAAATTTATAAACTGCAAAAAAAACAATCGAAGTTCGATTCGAAATCCGAACTCACCTGGACTAATTATAGACCGTTTCAAACAATTTACTAAAAGGTTTAATAAAAAGCAAATCGCAAGAGCGCTTTCAAATCGAATCAAACGCTCCGGAAATTCTACCGTTTAAACGCAATTTGTCCAACTCGTTTTAAAAGTTCTTTTTGGTACAAATGCGCGAATTTAATTCTATACTGAGTTGTGCACTTAAACTAATGACGGAGTTGTGTTAGTTTTCGCAGACAACAGTTTCGTCAAAATGTTGTTTCATGGAAAATGTTGACGTGACTTGGTGTGGATAAATAAGTTAAACCTAGAGAGAAACCACCTTTAATCCTTTTAACAGGGTTCACGGATATGTACGATACAGGATATTATGACAATGCCTGTATTGAGACCATTATAACAAACAGTAATAAGTGTTACCCGTGTGGTGCCGGGTTAGAATAGCACCTCCCCCTTTCTTCCCGTGGGTGTCGTAAGAGTCGACTCTGGGAAGGGTTAGTGTA
>BHDV01013455.1:26217-50541 GCA_005406045.1 Adoxophyes honmai
ACCAATAAAACTCCTTGATTGAGCCGATATTTTGGATTCTTTTTTGGGACGCCCAATATGCACATTCGAAAATATTCACCCATACGCGCACGTCCGCCTACTTCCGGCACGTAGCCACGCTGCAAAGGATGGGACAGGTTAGGGTTGACAATTTAAGTTCCAATGCGAGATCGTGATTCGCCGGCGGGGTGTATTAAGAGGCCAATTGGACGTAGTTTAGCAGAAAGGATCCAACTTGCATAACCCTTCGAAGTAAAATGATGTATAGGCGTCAAAAATGTATGTGACTTATGTCACTTTAATTACGGGGTTGGATCCTTTTCCCTAAACTACGTCCAATTATACGTCTAAGCACAAGATTTACAAAGACGTATTATGCATTTAAGTCAGTTATTTGGGTTTTCCACACAATATTTGTTCTTAAAACATACTTAATAAAATATCTCTTTAATTGAAAATCGTAAAAGAAACGTCTAAAATAGCTAGCATGTTAATGTAGTAAAGTTAACTTAGACATTCGACGCCTAGATTTTTTACAAATCTCGATTATCTACATTATCATAAGGTAACGGGACTAGTTATGAACGGTTTAAGTTGACAAGCACCAGTGATGGACACTTCATTCAAAATTTAAAGACCATAGAGATGTGAATTGATTGCTGTAAAACAAATAACTTTTGCTTAGTTTAGCTTAGAGTCATTGTCCATTACTGCCCTCGTAGTGAAGAATGCAGTAATTGCAAAAACATCATTTCGAGAAAAAGTTGATTTAAGGTTTTTATTGAAACTGAACGCCATGCGAGACGAAGTAATAATATTTTTTGTTTTATAAAAGTTTTATACGATATGTCCCATCCGTACCAATATATAAATGTGAAAGTGTGTTTGTTTGTTTGTTTGTTTGTTTGTTTGTTTGTTTGTTTGTCCGTCTTTCACGGCTAAACGGAGCGATGGATTGACGTGATTTTTTAGGTAGAGATAGTTTAGGGCACGGAGAGTGACATAGGCTACTTTTTATCCCGGAAAAAATTGATGTTCCCGAGGGAAAACAAAAATACATATAGTTTGCTTGATAGATCGATATCGATCGATGATAGATCGATATCAATCGATAACCGATCGATAGATGATAGGTCGATGGCGCCGTGTGTCGTTTGAAACGAGAAGTTTTCTTATAGTTGTGCTTTATACCGCAATATAACCGAGTTCCACGCGGGCGGAGCCGCGGGCGGAAAGCTAGTGATATTATAAAGTTAAAAGTAAGAATATGTGAGCACATTCGATTTTTAAGGCGATAACTGCAACTTATCTTTGCATGTTTTATGCTACACACGATATAATGCTAAATAAATATGCAGTATACGCGTCGAATACTGCATTTATATCTAGATTAGAGATATTACTGCGTTTCATACTTGAATGGCAGTCAAATTGAAAATTAGTTTTCAAAAAAGAAATGCAGTTTAACTTTATTTCAGAAACTAAATGGCGAATACTATGAAAAAAAAAATTAAAATGTGTTCAAAACAAAGAAAAAAATAGATGTTGATTATCATGTTAACAAGATCAGAAGATATAAGAGAAAAAATACTGCATTATTAATAGGCATATACGACACGCCGACCCTTTCGTTATACTAGGCTAAAATGCAGCAATAGCACGTACTGCGGTTCAGCCTAGTTGGGCGTTGTAAATATTAATCATTATGTTTTGTGTAAAATGCAGTAATCGACGAAATATTGCATTTTATTTTAGCACGAGTTTAATGCTGCATTTTAACTTAGTATTTCAAAAATATTATGATCAAATGCTGCATTTTTACTTACTAAATATCTATGTTCGGTGCATTCAAAAATTATGAAAAAAATATTCACATATAGATATTGATTCACAGATCTCATTTTTTGAAAAAACTCACAATCTTAATTTTGTCGAATACTGCATTCTTCACTACGAGGGCAGATTACTGGTTCTATGTCCATTACCGGTGACTTTACCTTACGTAAGTTAAGGTTTTTACTTTTGAGCATGTAATGCTCGCATATCGTCGCTGTTCCTGCAGAAATCGCTATGTGTTTTTAACCAACTTTTCAGGAGACAAAAAAACTGATTTCCTCATTAACCATGTATGGAAAGTTAGTAATTTTTTTTGTGCTATTGCCTTGTGATTTTGTACATGAAATGATAATAGTTTTAAAAAGATATAGTGAAAACTGAATTGTATACGCATAGAAAAACAGAAATTTGTTACATAGCGATAAATATTTAAGCCCTCTCCTACTAAAATATCGCTATGTGCCGAAAAACACATGTCGAACGCGAACGACACGATCGAATTAATTCGCTATGTGTGCTCCGAAAGACACATATCGGACCAAATTTCCGCGTGATATGAATATGAAACGGTCCTGCTATGTGATTAGTGACACTTAGTTATTTTTAAGGAGTTTTTAAGGGAACATTTTGACCTACAAACTTCACATGGTTATTTTTTCACATGCAGAAATAATAAAGATAGCTTCACGCCGTTTTTAGAGCATACGTATATGGACCTAAGGTTCAAAATGGCATAAAAAACCAAAAATCGAAAAAATGCACATAGCGATTTTTGTAGGAACAGCGACGATATAGGTATGTTTGAAGCTGCGGCTCTACTCCACTGAGGCGGATACGAGTGGAGATGAGAAGAACAGAGCTGTGAAAAGAGGTAAATGATTCCGCTCGTCTCTGGCGAAGATGAGATAAATATGCAAAGCGGTAAGTGATTCCGTCCGCCTCCACTTGACTGTTTCTATTGAAGCGGAGCGGAGACGAGATGTGGTTTTCATGTGATATCATTGATCCATCCCATCACGTCTTTTCTCCGCTCCGCTCGTTTCCATCTCAGTAAAGCCGAAGATGTAGGCTGGGTTCACAGCTATCCGGAAGACCCATACGGGACGTTATTACGGGCGCCCAGAGAGGGAGCACAAATGAGGAACTAGCTAACTAGAGCATCGTTTCAAAGTGACCCGGAGCGGGTCCTGTGCGCTCCAATCCGGGTCGCTGTGAAACGATGCTCTAGTTCCTCATTTGTGCTCCCGCCTGTACTTACAGCTCCTACGGGTCTCTTGGTCAGCTATGAACCCAGATTTATCAGGTCGTTGTCGTAGCTTGCTTGAACTTCTACCAATAGTGCTGTTGCTGCAAGCCCCTTAATAGGAAATAGCCTGTTACCTGTGACTTAGGCGCTGTTCCTTTATTAAGAACTATAGCGAATAATACTAAGGCGACCTTTTCATTGAGAACTATTGGAAAGAAGTTGGAGCTTAAAGGCCCTTTCAGTGAAACGTCAGCCTTTTACACTGAGAAAAGGGTTTTTTTGTACCCTTATCAATTCGGTCTAGGTCTAGATCTAGACTGCACCACCCTCGAAGTTAAATTAAACTAAGGCACTTTCTGAAACCCCTTTCTTCCCGTGGGTGTCGTAAGAGTCGACTCTGGGAAACGGTTAGTGTATTGTGGGCGATGAGCTAGTAACCTGTCACTGCCATAATTATCACATTTAACCAACTGGTCACCCTGAAATTGCTAAGCGTGGCACTGGATTTTTGAATTCATGTGATCTGCCTACCCCTCTTGGGAATACAGGCGTGAGAATGTGTATGTATGTACTTTCTGAAAAAAGTGGCAGCGCCAAATTATTTTTTACACTTGTAAGGAACTAATTTTGCAGCTTTTGTAATTAGCAAGGCTACGTATTCTTTATCGTTTAGATATTAATTGATAAATTTGCTGACTAGAATAACACTTCTACGTAAGTTTGTAACTTTAATTTTGTCAACCATTGCCTGTTATTAATACAAAAAAAAAAAACAGAATTACGAATCAAACAATGCAAAACACTATCATCGCGAAGCCTAACAAGCCTAACTTGGTCTAGCCAACACAGTATATTCAGTACTAGTCCAAAGCTATTCCGTGGAGTTACGAAATCTTTAGCGGATTATTGAACTCCAGAACTATGTTACAAAGTCGCGATATTAAGATCAAAGTTACCTCTTATGTCAGAGTATAATAGTATTAACACAATTCAATGAAATAATATAGTAGAGTCTTTCTCAAAAAAGTGGCAACGATGAATTAATTTAGCATTTTTTTTAAAAGTGTGTTTTTCTTCAATTTTTTTTAGAGAATAGCTAAAAATATAATCAAATAACCGAAATAACTTAGAGGGAACCAAATATTTCATTTAGTTTAGAAGATATAGGTCCTCAAAGTTTTTGATATACAGGTGAACGACAATTCATAGTCAGGTTATCGACAATGGTCGCAGGTTAACGACAATCGTACTTAAACCTAAGCAAATTTCATAACAGGTGAACGACAAGAGGAAGCAGATGATTGATGAGCAAATCAAAACAATTTTAAACTGACATTAAGTGCTTTATTTGATGCGTTTTACGTAACTTATGAAAAAAAAATCGTAACAAAAAATTTTGTTCTTAGGATGAGTTGGGTTGGTTCATAGTATTTATATTACAAAAATCTTTTTGTACTTTACTTTTTTCATATATTCAGCACACAATTCCAGATTATCTTTAATTTTCTTAACCTTCGTTTCTCCTTTTCTCTCTTTTTTGCTAGTATTTCTCCGTTTTAGACAGGTGAACGACGTACAAGTTATGGACAAAATGACAGTTACAGTATTAATCTTAAGCGAAAAGTTTGTTTGATAAATTTCGCATTTACACACATAAAAGTAAACCGCCTTTTACATATTTTAGGCTATTATCAGTTAATTAGCTCATACAGAAACCAAAATATGAAAGACAGAATAAAGACAACTTACCCGTTACAAAGTCCCGATCGCGTGAATGTATTGTTTGTATTTTTTTTCACTGACACATCGCTGACTTGCTACTTCCACCAGCGTTAGCAGACAGTTGCAGCTTTCGTCTCATGCTGAGTGAGATGGATTAGGCGTAATAGAATTCGCACAGGAATAGCGTTTATGTCGTGACAGGTGAGCGACAAAAACTACCGTGGACAAACTTTAATTGTAAATAATTAGCCATGTAGGTACAATTATTTTATTCGAAACAATAATATTAAATCCTGATCATATATGTCAGTGAAATATAGAACACAAATTAAAATAAATTGGAAATATATACGTATTTTTTAGCTCCAAACATAAGTCCCTCGCGTTGGGACACGGCAAGTGAACGACAAAACGTAGTTTTAATTATTTTTTAAACCTATTAATTTACATTGTTTTTATGTTACAGCATTTGGCCACTATGTAAAAGATGTCTTTTAATTTAAATACACTTTTTAATTACAAGATTAGTGCTTGACAAAAAAAAGTGCTAAGAGAAACCTACTGACAGGTTACGTTGCCACTTTTTTGAGAAAGACCCAGTAATTGTGCTAAAAAGTACACCTGTATACTACAGGGTTGCCGGAATTTACTTTAAATATTTTAACCAATGGTCGGGTGGCGTCTTAAAACCCCTGTAAAATATTTTCCGAAAATTTTTGTTATTGACCTTATGGGAGACAAATGTTTTTGATTTTCAGGCATTGAGGATAGAACCTATAGAGTACTAATGTCATCTTGATTGTTCGGAAATTATTCCGCAAAACAATTGAAGTGATCGCTGTGCTCTTATTGGCCGGTCCAAGATCGCGCGTAACGCTAGTGCCTTTTTTCTCTACGGTTATTGGCTCTGTACAGTTTCTGTGACAGTGACGGTAACGTGTAGTATGGTGAAATCAACAAACTATTTGCGGACCGGGGTTGCGAACATTGTTTCTCTATAGGTTCTATCCTCTATGTTTTCAGGTCATTGAGTCCTGTGTTTTATTTACCTTACGTCCCGTACGCAGCCGTTAGTCGGCGTGTACAGTCAAGGAAATTGAAACCTGTGCCAATTTGAATCTTTTCATAGTGAGTTTCGTATTGCTTTGATTAGTAGAAATTATGGTATGTCACAGTGACATTTCTTGTGAAAAGGTACAAAGTGATGCAGTTATCAATTTCCTTGACTGTACGCACCTGCAATCCTTCGACATTGAGATGATACGCGGTTGACTAAGAGCCGAAGTCCAAATTACACATTACAGGTCATTTTCCGATCACCCTGTATAGTGTGTCACGGAGTCTATTGGTTCAATGGTACAGTCGACGTCAGCAGCTGTTATATCAAACCTTTTTACTCTTAATGCTTATCAGGAACGTCAGTCAAAATATTCCAAATCATCTCAAAGCAATAAGGTAAATCGAAGAAAGTGAATATCGAATGTAAATCAAGACGCTCGTCGCCACAAAACAATACCAATATTTGCTTCTCCTTTACATAAACAAAGAGGCAAGAGCGAACAGGGGGACAGATTTAGAAATCCCGGCTTCTTCCATCACAGTGACCTTGAAACTTTTTTTATTATTTTACTTTTTTTTAGTTCTATTCAAACTGAAAATCATACAAAACGTTCAAGTGATTCAACAATTTGTAAATATAATTTAATTTCCATTTTTTTTCTGTTCAACTTGAATTTATAAAAAAAACTTAACAATTAAAATGAGATATATTAATTAAACAAACATACATGATGTATTCATACCATCACCCCTCTTTCCTATAGGAGTAGGCAGAGACCACTTTGTTTCACTTGCTACAATCCTGACATACCTCTTTTGCTTCATCTTCATACATGCTCGTCAGTTTCGGGTAGGTACTCTTGACGTGACCTGTTTCTAACACGTTGATAATTAAAACTTTCTAAAAATAAATTGAAAAAAAATCCCCGAGGCCTCTACCTCAGGGTAAGTTGGCCAAAAGGCGGCGGCATTCCCTTTCGTTAATAGCATAGAAGATTCACAGGGATGCATTGCAGAAACAAGAATAAGAAAATTTCCGCGGAACCCCAAATTCAGGACAATTTACATTCACGTTCTTGTGCGACATATTGTTTCCAATCCTCAGAATCTACTTGCGCTCTTGTTTTATTACGGAAGCAAACAATAAGCCTGGAGGTTCTAACAGAAGGTATGAGAGATGCAAGTCTATAAAATTTATAATGATGAATTTATATGAATTTGATTTGATTTATAAGAAAAGTGTTGAGAGGTGTAAGGCGCTGCACAGACGACAGTGTTTTGTGCGATCGAGTCTGCGCAGCAATAAATTGTCTGAATGGCGCGATGACAGTTTCCACGAAACTCTGAATGGAAATTCCTGGAAGCTGTCACCGCGCCATTCAGACAATTTATGGCTGCGCAGACTCGATCGCACAAAACTCTGACGTCTGCGCTGCGCCTAATGGTGATAGGTGGCTTTCCAACCTAAAGCATGGGAAAGACTCCAATAAAAACACCTCTCCAGACAAATGTTATGCCTGCAAAGCGAAGTCTACAGAGAGAAAGCTGGAAGTTGCATTTATGCAATCGATCTTCGAAATTTCATTAGCGCGATCTAAAACAGTTTTTGACAGCTGATGCGTTTTATTTCTTTTTGCAAGTTTAGTGTGTCCTCTGAACTTATATGTGATGTGAAAACGTACAATGAAATTTGTCTCTTTACCTACATTTCACAGTCTTATTGCGGTGGTTGATGTCTCGGGTTGATAAGTTTAGTTAGCTTGGAGTTTTTATATCCCTTACGTTGGATGAACACAGCTAGTTTATTACAAGTTCTGTCTGGCAAACTTTGTCGTGCTTTGGTATTTTTTAATTTTAAAAATGTACTGTTTAAGCACCCTTTAAGTCTAAACTTGCATTAAGATTAGATACAACCACCAGGTAAATAATATGATTCAACCTTGGAATATGAAACTCTTATCCGCTTTTTTCAAATGAAAAACAGGTAAGAAACTAACTTAAATTATGACAAGACTATTTTTCATTTCTCTGTAAAGCCTAGTTCGAACTAGGCTAGTATTTTAGACAAGTTGCGAGTATTTTGGTATGTAAACGTGTCTGAACTTTAGTTTCATTGATCTAGCAAAATTTCTCGCTATTCGACCAAAATATTAGTTTGAACTAGGTTTAAGTTGGAAAAAACATGTGCCTCATATTTTTCCATATCATCCAATGGACTAATAAGAATGATAGTATTATTTTCAACGCAGTACTCATGCCTATTGATAACTATTTCCTTTCAATCGCTAAGCATGAATGTACGTCACCGTCTGAAGTCGGATTTCGAGATCTGCATCGCTTGTTTCATTCCTTAAAACAACGTGAGGAAATGAAACACTTGTTTCATTCCTTAAAACAACGTGAGGAAATGAAAATAATTATAATTATAAATAATATACCGGGTGGAAAAATTGAATGCCACATGGATGGCAACTACCTTAAATATTGTAAATAGCACATTTTGTGAAAGAGAGACTTTCTTTTATTTTTAAAAACAATAAATTCTGCATTTAAGGATTTTTAAAAAATCGCTAAAATTTACTTAGTATTTTATATGAATATTATTTTATTATGTGTTTTTTAATTTTTAGTTCTAAATTTTCATGGCCTTCCGTTATTCTAATTGTATTAGTTATTTAGAGAAAAATGAACCTTATCAGTAACTCTTTCTATCTGCATCATAAAATACGGCACGTTTATTTTTTGTCACATTTGACCGGTTCGAGTCCCGACTGAGGCAAGCGATTTTTCATAAATCCTTAAATGCAGAAATTATTATTTTTTTAAACAAAGTAAAGTCTCTCTTACACCAAATGCGCTGTTTACAATATTTAAGGTAGTTGCCATCCATGTGGCATTCGATTTTTCCACCCTGTATAGTAGCCGTAGTAGCCCAGCGGTTCGACCTGTGGCCTCTCAAGCAGAGGGTCGTGGATTCAAACCCTAGGCTCGCACCTCTGAATTTTTCGGAATTTATGTGCGATATCGAATTTGATATTTGTCACGAGCTATTCGGTGAAGGAAAACATCGTGAGGAAACCTACACAAAGCGACGAAGTAATTCAACGTTGTGTGTGAAGTTCGCAATCCGCACTGGGCCCGCGTGGAAACTATAGCCCAAACCCTCTCACTCAGAGAGGAGGCCTGTGTCCTGGAGTGGGACGTATATAGGCTGATGATGATGATGATGATAATTGTAATAGTGTTAGTTACACTATTTATAACTCAAGAACGACTGATCTGATTCGGCTGAATATTGGTGAGGATACCTTCTCAACTTAAGACTAAATAGGAGGGATATAGGATACTTTTTATCCAGTTCCCGGGAAAGTGACATAAAAAACGACAGACTCAGATACAAACCTAAGAACCTAAGAACAAAGTTCGCCGGGTCTGATAGTGAAAAATAAAATAAACATCGAAACAACTAAACTCCTCCTAACTTAAAATCTAAAACCATGAAAGAAATTACGAAACGTTAAATATTCACGCTTTTGTTTACGTAACAGTTGCTCTGCCTACCCCATTTGTGGATAGAAGCGCAGTGTATGTACGCTACTAAGAACAACAAAAAACCATTTACAACACCCACACTCGTTATAATGTCATCTTCTTTATGTATTTATATTTATGACTATGAAACCACTGAACTAAAGATCCTAAAGAAAATTCCATCCTAGGCGTTATGCGGCTTGTTTTACCATTTCCAAGGAAATTGCATCCTCTGCAATGTCCATTGAGACTAAATGAATACGCTGCAGGGAGGTTGTTTATTTTAACTACCTTTTGTGCTATTGAGGCTGCATTAATAAACGAGGTTAGCTGGAATTTTAAATAAGAATGATTCTTAGTTGCTTAGTTATAATGCTTAGATGGTTTGGACACATAGAGAGGATGGATGAAAGAAGACTGACAAAACAAATCTATACGGCGAATGTGGATGGGTGCAGTGGGAGGGGAAGACCTAGACGGATGTTCCGTGACCAAATCGCGGACGTTTTAGAAACAGGTCAGGTCAAGAGTACCCGAAACCGACGAGCATGTATGAGGAGATTGATGAACGTGGATGAAGCAAAAGAGGTATGTCAGGATCGTAGCGAGTGGTACAAAGTAGTCTCTGCCTACCCCTGTGGGAAAGAGGCGTGACGTGACGATATCTATGTATGTATGTAATGATTCTTGAGAATTCTCATCTACAGAGCTTTGGCCTAACTTCTTGTTTTCTATAGAAAAGTTTAACAATTGGACGGTTTTTTTTTGTTTTTCCAAGTATATCTTTTGTTGTCAAAATTGCAAATAGTTCGCTTTGATTGAGGTTTCTTCCATGCTTTGAATTTTTTGATTTAAACAAATAATTTGAGTGGTTTTTTTTGCGAAAAATTTCTGGTTTAAAGGAACTTCATACAATTATGCTTAATATTGCAATTCTAATTTTCTTTTTTAACTCATGAGTCAAAAACGCTGAGCATGAGTTTTAGCCAAGGCTGTACGTACATACATACATAAATAAACCAAACGCTAGCTAAACATAACTATGACTGTTGTTCTATGACGTTTAGTCAGTTGCACTCTGTAGGCCGACCCGAGAGGTCACGTGTTATTGAACCACATAATGTGTGTTGAAATATAGTTCATTTAAAGTTTTTTCTACATGTTTCATTCTGTGCCGAACAACTGTTTTTTTTATGATTACCTTACCAGTAAATATTACGTTTTGGACACGAACCTTATCTGCTTATTGTATTTCATTTCCCGGTGTCGGTTAAAGAATTACGCGTCTCTATTTATTCTCAAAGAGTAACGTGTCATGATGTTTATTAAAAAAATACAGTAATAAAAGTTTAATGTATTTTTTTTTGATGTCCGTATAGATCCTAGATGGGGACCTAATGCTTTTAGTTCAGTTAAAAGCAATTAACCAAGCCCAACCAAGCTTTGTCTAATATTGCTATAGTTCAAGCATGCTTGCCTCCTGTTGAACAAACTTCAATCTGCCCTTACCTTTCTCTCCATCGAGCTATCTCTACAGTATATTGGACGAACCAAATTTATTACACGACGTCCATTCAATCAATTCTGTGTACAGCACCTAGTTTGCTATTCGGTTTAGATTGCCGGTGTCTGCGGTGTGAAACTAGCTTTGATTATCTTGTGTGGTCGAATTTACATAAATCCGTTTGGTGGTATTGATTGCAGGATGGTAAACAGCTTTGTAAAATTAGTTCGGGACTTGCAGTATACTGACCTTCGTGTGGGAATTTTTTACTTCTGTGGCAAGATTTGTTTTGTTTCACATGTCCCAATGTTTGTTTGTTTGAGTTTCTGTATTTAAAATCCTGCAAATTAGTCCTGCAATTTAGTTTGACAGCTAAAATAACGTAACATGGGGACCTATTTCAGTTTACTCATGTCCACGGGCCACCTTGTGTGTGTAAGGAAGTTAAAACATGCTATTGCACAAAAAAAAAACACGAGAAACAATATGGTAAGTTACAAAGGCAGACTTATTATCCCTTGAGATCTCTTACAGCTAAATTGTGAGAGACAGAAAAAAGACTAAAATGAGTAAAAAAGGCGAGTGTGCTTTGCTTCTAACATGGGGCACAAAATAGCCCGAAATATCCGTTTTATTTTACTACTAATGAAGCGTGTCACACATTAAGCCGGTATGATAAAATACCTGTATCTGAACGGATGTCAGTCAATATCGCTCCCTATACAATTCAATGAGCTAACACAGCGCAGACATCTTATATTTTACCGTCAAGTATCTGTTGACGCCGACATACGGAAAGATGATATTTATACATATTTTTCAGATTACCCTGAATTTGCTAAATATGGCACTGGATTTTTGAATTCATGTGCTCTGCCTACCCCTTTTGGGAATACAGGCGTGAGTGTGTATGTATGATATTTATACGAAGATAAAATATCGTATCTGTTAGTCTGTCCGCTTAAGTCACACGGTAGTTATGTTTGAAATGGCGCATCGTCTTCGATCGACCGTCTTTGTGTCTGTGCAATGTCAAACTAAGATTCATACGACTGGGGTTCCGTGTCAAAGCAGACTCAAGTGTCAAGTGTCTTCGTGTGCACAGCAATCAAGGCTCTTTGTTCTGAGTGAGGTCCGGGGAACCTCAACAGCTTCGAGACTTCGGAGTATTGAAACTCGCAAGTCGAATGCAGATTGGAAATCTATCAGGGTTTGAGAGCACGGTCGTTGAACTAGGAAGTCTTATACCTATAACTAGCTTTTGCCAGCGGCTTCGCTGTAAGCAGTATTATTATTAATAGCTTTTTCATCCCCTATTTCATCCCCTTAGGGGTGGAATTTATCAAAATCCTTTCTTAGCGGATGCCTACGTCATAATAATATGTACCTGCATACCAAATTTCAGCCTGATCCGTCCAGTGGTTTGGGCTGCGCGTTGATAGATCACTATGTCAGTCATTCAGTCACCTTTGAGTTTTATATATATACAGAAAGATAGAATAGATAAAGGTTGGCTGGAAATTGACCGTAAGTACGTAAATATTTAACCAGTGGTCGGACATGCGCCTGATAACACTTGTGAAGTTTTTCAAGTAAAAAAAAACAATAATCTGAAAATTTTGCCCAGTTTTTTGTACTCCGGCTCTAAGTTAACCGCGTAGTATCGCAATGTCGAACGATTGCAGGTGCGTAAGTAAAGTAGGTATAAGACAGAGCCCATTGACTTGAAAAGCGATGAAATAATTATCTACGGTACATTGTGAATAATGAAAATTTTTGGGAAATAATTTACAGGGGTTTTTAGACACGTAAGGTAAACATCCCTGTGCTCGACACTGACCCAATACTTGGCACTTGCAACCTTAGACAGGTGACAAATGCGTGTCATCTAATGGGGGTTGAGGCGTCGAGCATTGTTGGATTTACCTTATACCCGAGCACTGGTTAAAACATTTACGGTTATTTTCGGTGCTCTGCCTACCCCTGTTGGGAATACGGGCGTGAGAATGTGTGTGTGTATGTGTGGTTATTTTCCGACCATCCAGTATAAAAATTATACTTATTAAATAAGTTATTATGATTACGACGATCTCGTATAGCGAACCATTCCAGCTGTGCTAGTCAAAACCATGCCTATTTCACGTTTCGAGCCCACGTTTAGCAAAACGTTAGATTTAAACGCAGATAAAGAAGTATTCTAGCCTACCCCTCATGGGAATACAGGCGTGAGAATATGTGTGTGTATGTGTGTATATAAGAAGTAAAATAGTGTCAGGTTGCTAGCCTGTCACCCAAAACACCTAAACCTATCCTTAGTCGCTTCTAACAACATCCACAGAAGAAATGGAAAGGTATAGTCACTATTTCTATAGTAAAAGTCGCCTCACAAAATAATATCAGAGTTTGCGATACCTCCATCCCGATTTTATTTTCGTTCCAGCAACTGTCTTCGGGCGCCGCCTCCGCTGTTCGCGAAGCATCCGACAGCTCAATGGGTGCTCTCAGAACTCCATCGGCGGGTTACAGTGCGAGTTGACGGCCGAAGACACGCAGCAACTGCGGAAGACTTGTCGCTGCGACAACGCTGGCATTTATATTTATATTAATCGCATGTTAAATAGTACATATAATGCATGTTTACACACTCTACTACTCTTTAGCTATTACTACTCCTTTACTTATTAATAAACCTACGCACATACCATCACGCCAGGATAATAATATACAACGTGTTACAAAACATCGGGTAAAAATTCGAATAAAATATTAAAGCAAAAATATTGGAAACCCTAGTAAACTGTCACTTAATAGAATTGAAGTTATCATCTTATCATAGATTATTTAACAGAGTGTATTCTTTGACGGATTTTAAATTTTTCCTCCATAAAGGTTTGCAAACTCGATAAGACGAATTAATGGCTTCAAAAAATGTCAAGTCTAAAAAGAAACATTATGCTGTCAATTTCAAATCTTCAAATAGATATCTTACAATTATTACGGTTTTTATCATCAATCAAAAAAATTGGCTAAGTATGTTTTCCGAATATTACGACATGATGTTGTGCATAGGCCATGAAGATGGCAACTTGAATCGTGCGCGAGGTTTGTATCGGCAACGGTCTCGGCAGAGCAGATTTCAACATCAGTGGAAGCTGAATGTGTAGGGTGGTATTTATGACGGGCATGTTATCGGTCCTCTCATTTTGTCATCACGTTTGAACGGACGCAATTACCTAACGTTCTTGCAAACCGAGTTAGAAGATGCACTTGACGACTTTCCTGCTGTGGCCGAAAGGGAATTCTTTGACAACCAAAGGAACATTGTGTTTCAACACGATAGAGCTCCAGCGCATTTTGCTCGCGAGGTTCGGGAATACCTTAACGGTCGGTTTCCGCGAGGATGGATTGGCCGTGCGGGGCCGGTAGCGTAGCCAGCTTGTTCACCGGACCTCACACCCTTGGACTTTTTTTTATGGAGTTACGTGAAGAACAAAATCTATTCCACCGATTGCTCAACTCTTTTAGAGATGGAGCAGCGTGTGAGAGATGTCTTCGCGTCAATAACGCCGACAATGGTGCGAAATGCCACACAAGCCATTTCCCGGCGCGCAAGGTTGTGCATAGAGCAAGGTGGAGGACATTTTGAGCCGTTTCTGTAATTTTGTTATTTGTTATGAAGAAATATTTGTGTTATTTTAGGTTAAAATACTTAACATAAAGTATCTTTGCAGGTCTTTTAACATTTTTTTTTACTTGTAATATCGATCTCAGCGGCTTCTGTACATTTTGCTATTGAGTCTTAGTCCTTCCGCGGATATTAGGTAGGTAAAATGTACATTCTGTGTTATTTAATCTTTAATGACATGGTAATAGGGTTGGTACATTAATGAGAAATTCTTTTTTTTAATTGATTTTGGCGATAAGTCAAACTGCGATACTACGGTTCTCAAATATTATAAATCGACTCCTTATAATGGGCCATTTAACCCCCTTTCAGCTTTACCCGTAGTTTTGTAACACCTTGTATTCTCAAATGGGGTAAGGCGAAGGCTAGACGTTCAATAAATATGGTTATCCTTCAATATTTATCTAATATTGTGATGTATATTGATCGTCTAGTCTTGCTATATTGATGGAAAATACACTGAATTCATGAACAGATTATGATCCATCAGTATTCTCATATTGAAGGATCACAATATTATTTATTGAAAGTCTAGCCTACGCCTAAGGAGAGGACATGAACACAACCATGACTATGTCACGCTTCATGGCCACTTCCGGCATTTTTTTTTAAGTTTTGAGTTGGTAGTGACAGCCTAAAATATTCCAGAACTTATTTCCTTAGTCACCCTTTACGACATCCACGGAAGAAATGGAGAGGGTGTTATTCTAAACCCGACACCATGCAGGTTCTCGAACCCGAATAGCTACTTCATTTATTAATTTCATCATCACCATCAATTTGATGGCCTCAAAACGTGAAATAGTCACACTTTTGTCTATGTTTAATCGTTTCGTGTGCTCTGCCTCCACCATTTAAGGTGATATCAGACGGTTCATTCGGATGAACGTTCATCCGAGTGATTGCTTCATTTTTCTTTCATTCCATGTTCAGATTGTTTAGCTAGAAATGAACATTCACTAATCTTTTCCGACAGTATGGCGTCGAATGAAGTCGTGTCTTGGGATAAGTTTAGTTTGGCGAATCCGAGTGAACGGTTCATTCGGTGTTCAGACTATTCATTTGTCGTTCATCGGAGTGCGAATGAAAGATGCCGAGTGAAGCGATCCAACATTGCTGGATCGATTTATTAGTGAATTCATTCGACAGTTTTGTTTCATTCCGTGTTCAGACGTGTCATTTCGAGTGAATAGTACCGAATGAAAGGCGAAAATGAAAGAAAAATTAACCGTCTGATATCACCTTTAGGAACACAGGCATGATAATTATGTACGGTATTGCGACATGACGCAACGAAAAAGCTTGCTGCGCGTCGTCGCCTTCCAACTCGTGCCTTTACTCTCACGTCCCAAGGACTCATCGTTAGAAGTTTAAACGGCATTGTAAAATTTACAATTTCAATTTCCGTTGTGTACCGGAGTTTGTAAGGGACACGTCGTTTCATTGTTTAAGGACTGTAAAAGCAGACGATACTTGTCTTGTTAATTTTTGACGCAATCCGTATTTCACTTTATCCTACCAACTAGCTGTGCCCGCGACTCCGTTCGCGTGGAAAAGTGACTAATTATAATTATTCACCGTTTTCCCAATGTTACTTCGGTCCTATTTGTCGCAGCGTGATGTTATAAAGCCTTCTTCGATAAATGGTCCATCCAACACAAAAACAATTTTTCAATTCGAAGTAGTAGTAGTAGTAATTCCTGAGATTAGCGCGTTGAAACTAACAAACTCTTCAGCTTTATAATGATAGTATTATTATCAAAGAAAGTTAAAGTTTAGGTAAACTTTAAGCGACAAGCTAACAACCTGCCACTATTAAAGCATCTTTCACCTGTTTCAAAACCTAAAAAAGAAAGGCTACAAAAAGTAAAAATGGTTTTGCACGTGTACCGTTTCGCGTGCTCTGTCTACCTCATTTGGGAATACAGGCATGATACTTTAATACAGGCGTGGTACTTTGATGTGTATGACGTGTATGAGGTCTTTCAGTATGGAGAGGAAGAAACGCATAAAACCATAATTGGCTGTGAAATAGACTTTTATTTAGCTACGTAGAGGTAGGCAATGAGCAAAGCCATTGTAATAGTTCCTAACCAGTCAGCTGAGCATAGTTAGGTGCGAGTAGAGATGCGTGCGAGATAGACTATACCAGTCTCTGTCTAACGATGGTCCATTCAGGATAACATTTTAGACTTTTAACGCGCAAATCCTCACACATTTTTTAAAAATATCCAAAGCGTCACGGCAAATGATAATAAAAATAATAATAAAAAGTGTCGCGTTTAACCATCTGGTTACCCTACGTAGTAATAGTACCTCAATGGGTTACCCTGAAATTGCTAAACGTGGCACTGAATTTTTGAATTCATGTGCTCTGCCTACCCCTCCTGGGAATAAAGGCGTGAGAATTATGTATGTATGTATTTATAAAAAGTGTTATTGCAATTACGATTTTCAGTTTTACCTTTGGATTTCCGAGAATAATTCAAATGCTGTCCGTCAAAAGTTGAATCCTGAATGGACCACTAGGACGTCAGAAAATGGCAAAAACTTTACCTACGTGTGTTGATGTAGGTACTAAGCCTACAGATTTGGTGGTTAATAATGTATAAATATGTAGTGACATCATGTTACTCTTCGCGCAAAATATTCCTGCATTAGGGTCAATTCCCACCAAAAGAGCAGCGCAGCGCGGCGTAGCGCAGCGACCCGCTCCGTGGAGAATGCGCGACGATTCCTGCGACTGTTCGAGAAGCCGCTGGAATGCGTAGGAAGTCGCTGGAATTTACATAATTATTGACATATTGACATATGTATTGACAGCGGCCGTCGCGGCTGCTCGAGCATCCTCGGACATTCCTGCGAAGGCTCGCGCAGTCGCACGGCTTCGTTTATGGAATGCGTTGTTATTACCATGGATACGCGGGCATGCGCCCGCATCGTTAGAGTTTCTCATGCGATAATAAGTCTTATTGTAATGAAAATAAAGTTGAAATTCTCATTCCACGGAGCGGGTCGCTGCGCCACGCCGCGCTGCGCTGCTCTTTTGGTGGGAATTGACCCTTATTCTGTGCTTTCTTCTTTAGGCAGTCTTGTTTTAATACAGGTGTCTTACAAAAATATCTCCTATTATGAAAAAAACTTTTAAGCAAGATTAGATTTTACCGTAACCTTTTAACTCTGTCTCGAGTATTTCTTAAAAAGGTTAAATCTAAGCCGAATAATTTAATAAAACCATTCGCTATTCAGCAAAGTAATTTCGAAGTTATTAATAAATATTTATCCGGTTGAAGCGGTAATCCTCAAATAAAACGAAGATGGTTAGAAAGTTTTAATCATTATTAATCGAAACGTTTCTGTTAGAACGATGACAAAAGCGTACTTAGTCGAATTAAGTCGTAAGATGTGACATTAGACAAAGTCTGGGCTATTGTCCGAGTAATGTGATTAATCGAATTAATACGATTAAGGAACAGTTAGTCGATGTATTGGAGCCGTGTTTAAGTATAAAAATACAAGTGAATGGAGAGTGATTTTTTTGGCTCATTTCGGTGTGGTAATAAAAAAAAAAAATTGTGAAAATTTCATACACTACATCACGACTAGGTATATCACTAAATGGGGAGGCAGAGCATACGAAACGATAACATACACAAAACCATGACAGTTCACGCTTTTCAGCCACTTTTAGGAAAGTTTTAGGTGGAAACATTGTGAGAGATGTATTGTAAGAGGTAGAGGTATATGGGTAAATATTCGGGCGTTTGAACCGCTGTCATTATTCTTAACACTTTTTTTTATCAGATTCTTTGAGAAATGTGTACATAATAGTCTAGTGTGTACCTACCTATCTATAAGGCACAGATACTATATAACACATTTATTGTACCAATTTCTTAAGAAATCTGATAAAAAAAGTGTTGAGAATAATGACAGCGGTTCAAACGCCCGAATATTTCCCTAATAGTGATGGCCTGGCCTGAGATAATTCTAAGCTCGACATGATAAAAACACATAGTGAAAATTTCATCTGTCTATTTTTCGCGGTTCTTGAGATAGCCCGGTGACGAACAGACGGACAGTCGGACAGACAGATAGCTAAGTCTTAGAAATAGGGTAGCCTTTTTACTCATCATTACAATATCACACAATATACTACTTAACATTAGTAGAGTGCAATGAAAATGAACTCTTCCTCTTTCTATTTGTCTGTATACCCGCTAAATATGCTAGAAGTAGCCACGAACGTGAAATAATCACGGAGTCTATTATAGCTATCCCTCTGCCTACCCCATTAATAGGGAATACAGGCGTGATGTAAATACAAATTCCCATATAACGCCATACGAGAAGCAATTTAATATTATCTGCGAGGTACATCGCCTGCACAGGCGACCCGTATGGGCGCTGAGCCGGCACAGTCTACAGGTCGGCTATATTTAGCCTGCCACGCATCTGACCCGCGCTTATAATTTAAGATCAATCGAGTGTGCTTGCGTCGTTTGTTGAGGTTGTCCAATGTTTTCTGATGAAACCAAGACGGGTTTTGAATGCTGTGAAAGGTTTTACACGACTGCCGAAAGAGAAAGGGTATGTTTCAGTTGAAAAGTTTGAAAAACAAGAACTAAATATTGTCAGGTGATATTGCAGCTCTGCAGTCCGTGCATCGTACAGTCACGAACCGGGATTGTTGAGCCACTTGCCACTGTTCGCAATTTAGACGTGTAATCAAGGACCAATGTGACGGACTAGATGTCAGCTATTGGATTAGTATTACACGACCAAGTTACAAACATAGGTAAGTGGCTCAACAATCCCTGTTCGCGGTGGTACATTTTCCACAGTAAAGCGATGCATGAATTGACCCCACTTTTTAAAATCTTGCCATGTTGAAGCACGCGAAATGTGACATAGCCAAAACCATGTTTATTTCATGTTCTGTAGCGATTTTCAGCTTATTCACAGTCACAGTCTACAGGTCTGCTATATTTAGCCGAGGCCCGTATCTGAGCCGCGCTTATAATTTAAGATCAATCGACGCTTGCGTCGTTTATTTATTGAGGTTGTCTAATGTTTTGTGATGGTTTGTGGCGAGTTTTGAACTGGTTCAAGGTTTTACACGACTGACCAAAGAGAAAGTGTACTTCACTTGAATAAAACTTAATAAATACATAGTAACAACTTTTGCAGTATGTGCAAATGTGCATCGTACATTTTGCATGGAGAAGTGATTTGTGAACTGACCCCCATACCTGCTTAAAATGTTGCCACGTTAAACCGTATACTACCGCAGCCTTTAATTAGTAAATGTATTGTAAGATTGTTAAAGCTTATTTACATACATCAAGCCTGCATTCCCAAATAAGGTAGGAAGAGCACACTTTTAGCGTAGCGACTTTTAGCTTAAGGCTCAATTCACACCAGAAGAGCGGCGCAGCGCGGCGTAGCGGAGCGCAGTTTCTTTGTCATGTCAATGTCATGTCAGTGTCAATGAATTTTAACTTTATTTTCATTACAATAAGACTTATTATCGCATGAGAAACTCTAACGATGCGCGCGGATGCACGCGGTTCCGCGGGAATTCCAGCGCATTCCATAAACAAAGCCGTGCGACTGCGCGAGCTGTCGCGGGAATGCCCGAGGATGCTCGAGTAGTCGCGACGGCCGCTGTCAATATGTCAATATGTCAATATGAAAATTTCAAAACTTCCTACGCATTCCAGCGGCTTCTCGAACAGTCGCAGGAATCCTCGCGCATTCTCCACGGAGCGGGTCGCTGCGCTACGCCGCGCTGCGCTGCTCTTCTGGTGTGAATTGAGCCTAATTTTGGTTTTAAAAACAAACGAATGAAGTATTATAGTGGCAGGTTGCTAGCCTGTCACCTAAAGCATACATAAACCTATTTCCTTTAGCTTCTTACGACAACCACGGAAGAAATAGTGAGATATCATTCTAACTGAACACCCACATAGACTAAAAAACATCTTAATAAAATCAGTTCGTGGTATTTTAACGACAGTCGGTCTCGATTTGAGTACCACGTTTTCAGGTATTCCTTTTCTATCGTCAGCACTAACTCCTGAACTTATTCACCGTAAATTCTGAAAATTCCCATTTCTGAAGTTCCCGTTGCAGAAATTGATGCATCCCCGGATAAAATACCGGACCGGACCGGAGTGGCGGCGAAATAAGAAAATACGACTTTATTTTTCATCCACAAGGAATTGTAGCTGTCCGTTTTCTATTTTCTATAATGCACTCGAATGGAACGGTTGATAACAGAATGGTTTACGTTTCAAAGTTTTCGCAAAATGATATCAAATAAGTTTAGCGGCTTAATTTCCCTGTAACGATTTGACTAAAATCAAATTATAAACAACATTTTTATTTTTGCAAATATAACGGGCTCTTTTTCAAGTCTTTTGTTTGAATCTACTAGCATTTTGTAAACAACATCATTGCCATGAATGTGTCGCAAGAAATTTGGCACAAAGCATTTCTTCAGAAAATGATAATTATTAACCACAACATACAATACACACATAGTCAAAACCATAACTATTTCATGCTACACTTATTACATAATGTGTGTATGTAAAACTACATACATATATACAATCACGCCTATGTTCCCAAATGGGGTAAACTGAGCACACGAAACATGACATAGTCAATGATTATGTATGATTATTTCACGCTACGCAGCCACTTGTAGCATAATGTTACGTTTGAAAACAGATAGAAGAGGTAGTAGGTATAACAGTAACAGGTTGCTAGCATGTCGCCAAAAGTGTACCTTAACCTATTTCCTTAGTCGCCTCTTACGACATCCACGAATGGAGCAGTGTTATTCTATCCCGACACTACACAGAAAGGTGTACTTAAACTTATAAACCAGGAATGAATGATTTCAGATAATAACTTTCCAATGCGCATAATCAAACAGCTTCGTAGCGTTGTGCAGGTTTATTTTTGCATGAATATTCCCAAATCCCGTTGCGCATACAAATTGTGCATTTCATCTCCGAGTTTGCAAATGCATTAGTCAATTAACAGGCAATCCTAATGCTCGCCGCAAATGGCAATAGCGTTATACTATCTGAGCCATTTGGAATAGAACAAGGGCACAGTACACAGTATTCAATAAAAGCGAAGATACCACGGTCTACCTTGATATATATACTACGACTGCTAGTCCTAATATTTGATACTCAGATACATTACTTATCATTCATTATCGATAAACACTTGAAAAATCTTAAAAGAGAGTTTTGCTCGTTTTACCTCGTCCTGAGATGCAGTATTTGTGCCTGACATGGTGTATTCTTTACCAAACATTGAGTTAGAACTATTACTTCAATGTATAGCCTAATTTTTGTGTGGCTTAGATATTTTACTTTTAAAATAAGAAACTCGCTAGCAATTATCATCTGACATATTTTACTTATGCGGTTGGATTGACTAAAATTTTACAAAAAATATTTTTGAGATGTATGACTAAGTATGTATAATAAATCCCGTATAAGAACTGCAAGGCTTTCATCTTAAAAAATACCTGTAATAGTTTTGCGTAGATGTATAAACAATATAAAGGTAGCGACGCATGCATGGTTTCAGTTAAATGTATTCTACTGTATCTTGACTTACTGAGTTTAATCTGTGTGTTAAGTAAGTATTGGCAAACAACAAAACCGACACCGACACCCTACCTATCTTGGATGTGGACTTAGGGAAGCGAGCGTATTGTAAGAGTCTCGTAAAATCCATAAAATGAATTCTGTTTTGTAACGTAGGAGCAGTGAAAATTATGTACCCTATATTAGAGAGACAGAGTGTACAAGGGGGTGAAGTGTTGCAGAATTTGTCTCGAAACTTGTCAAGGTATTTAGATGACAAGACATCCTTTTATTTCCGTTTTGTTTCTGCTTACTCCTTTCTTTGCTGGCTTAGATAATTTTCTAAGTAACAAATTTTCCATTCGCCATTTTTCCCAAATGATGTATTTTCACAATGTTTTTTTCTTGCAGAAGTTTTATTTCGCAGTAGCTTTTTTCCGCAACTAGAATCAATACAAAAACTGTCACAAGGAGCTCCTACGTCAGACAAAATCGTGACATAATTTAACCTACGTTTCAATTTTGACTGAATTGAAAAAAAAACTCCTGTAGAAAACGGCAGTGTAAGAAAATTTCAATAGAAAATTCTGATTGTTCACAATTTTTTAACAACGGCGTGGTTGCTCCTAAATCCAAGCCAAATATTCCGATAATATTTATCCATGTCCCATATTGGAAGCGAAAATTATGGTAATCGTTTAATGGGATGTTAGAATTTCATTAGCATTCGCCGACGACAGTGATTGAAACAGTCTTTTGTTCTACGTGTTTACTCTCATGATACCAATAGACTGTTATTAGTGGAGCAATTTGCATTCCACGTTTATTGGCAAAATGCAGCGACTGCATAGCGCGACGTCTGCTCTCTAGTAAGCGTAGCTGTGTTGTCTGGACTACATTAATGTAGTTCTATCACTTTTGTAAATACTCTACCTACGTACAACCTATAGAGCGCCTTTCAGTAGAACATTGAAGTTTCGTACCCAAAAGCTATGTCCACACCAGTGCGTTTTCACGTTCACCTTGCGTCTTCCTCTGACGCATGCCCATGCAACCACCAACAACAGCGCATGCCGCCAGCGCGTTTTCATTAAGGACGGATCTAGTTTCAGCGCATGAGCTGTGGTTGCACGGGCATGCGTCAGAGGAAGACGCAAGGTGAACGTGAAAGCGCACTGGTGTGGACTTAGTTAAAGGATGAAATTTTTACAGACTATGATTTTCTATTGCCGCTATAACCACAAACACTAAAACCGAAACAAAAAGAAATGTTTAAGGAGGACTCCTACAAAGCATCGTGTTTTTTTTTTAATTGCAACAGGTAGGCACATGTTTGACTCGTGAATCAGTTTCAAATTAAATTTGGATCAGACACAAAATGGTTACTTATCATTATCACAAAAAGTTTTTTTTTTAAACTACTAATTCTGTAAAAAGCCGAAATTAACTTCCAATTTTTTGTAGCAGCTAAAGACCACATCAATATAACCTTAAAAGTAAAAAGTCAAAGTAACCCCTGGAGGGATCTCATTTATACCACTTATACCAATTCCCAGTAGCTCTGCTATTAATCTGCAAGTTGAATGACCACTCTTTATTCTGCAACTGCTTAACAACTAACTTTGCGCTCTATCAATTCACTACAACGACCGCAAAAAGCTCAATTTGATATCGTTACGTCCCTGCAATAACCACAGGGGATTTAACTTTAACTGTTAGCGTAATTAGTTGGTTCGTCGCCACTTTCAGCCTTATTGCGATGCTGTTAAAGTCCGGGGAATTTGTTGTAATAACGTTGGTTAGTGTGAGGGCATTGGCCATTATGAGTGGCTAACTTCATATCGAGCTGGTTTAACATGTATAATTTTATAGGAATTAATATTTTTATATTTACCTTACTACCTACCTATTTCTATGTTTAGATCCTCTTCATTTCTTCCTTAAGGTCTTAAGAGGCAACTGAGGCAACTATATTATCGCCCTTTGCGTGTTAAGCGGGCCGATACGACTTAACCCTAGAGTAGTCGCGCCTCTACGTGTAACGCGAGTGCTCGCGCAGGGAGCATTTTGCCGCCCGTACTCCATACGATTTATTTTTGTTAATATGAGTCTTACGCATTTGTAA
>BHDV01013456.1:0-14109 GCA_005406045.1 Adoxophyes honmai
ATTATAGATGTAAATATACTTTGTACCGGCTAAACCGTTACAATATGTTAGTGCCGTTAAAACAACACAAAAAAAAACAGTGAATATTGAAACGATAATAATTGACTACTTTAATTTGGCAAACAAGTTTAGTTCTGAAATAAAAATGATAACAAACATCCCTATCATAGTGCTAAAACATGTTTATAAAGTATACACACTCTTATTGTTTACGTAATCCTGCAAGTAGGGAACAGTAACCTATACTACAGCCATAGAGGACAGACCCCGTAGAGTACTAATGTTATTTTGGTTGTCCGGAGAAGATTCCGCCAAACAATTGAAGCGATCGCTGTGCTCTTATTGGCCGGCCCAAGATCGCGCGTAACGCTAGTGTCTTTTTCTCTACGGTAATTGGCTCTGTACAGTTTCTGTGACAGTGACGGTAGACGTTAGTAAGTTGGAATCAACTAACCTTTTGCGGGCCTGGGTGGCCAACATCGTTTCTTTACGGGGTCTGTCCTCTATGACTACAGCCGAAGAAACAGTAGAATGGAAGAAATACCTCATGATTGACGCGTGTGAGCGAGACGATGAATCTGACGACCGCCTCTTGGTCGATCTCGGCTAGAGGCGAACTGGAGGGCGCGTTGGCCAGCGCACGTAGCGTCGGCAATGTAGCTTTCTGGAATATACATAAGCTTACAGTGAAATAAAATGGATACACTCACGTCTTTATTTCGAGATAAGTTCGACGTGTTTTGGGCCCATTCGTAACCCATCGCACAACACGCCACGGCTACGGATAGGCACGTATTCGCGTCCGATAGGATAGGTCACAAATTGGCACGAAACATGTCGAGCTTATCTCGATATAAAGACGTGAGTGTAGCCGTTTTGAGTCTCACGGAACAGTATCATCTTTTGAGAACCATTATGATGGGGAAAATAACCGGGGGAAACGCAAGTTTGGAAAACATATTGACTCCGGAATATCAGATGGATAGGCAACTAGACCGTGGAAGATTTTTTTTAGCTATGGACAGTTTGTCATTTAAGAAACTGACACTTTGAGTGATGATGTGGCACCTTAAGAAGAAGTATCTCACGGTAGTTTTGTTTAAAATATGCATAAATTGCACAAAAATTCTTCAACTCTGCGGTGGAAGAATACATCGTGTCGTGTATCGAAATCGGCAATAAGTTAAGTATTATGTTTTTGTAATCTACGTAGGGATATAGGTAAACATGTGAATGAAACATGAGCACGTTTGTGTTTTAGAAATACCTGAATCTGTTCTTGAGCGCCATCCACGTTGGTAGGGAAAGTTTGGAAGAATACCCCGATGGTTTGGCGCAGCATGTCTTCGTCCACTAGAAATAGCATTAAAAATTAAAAATACACCTAATATAAGTAAAAAACTACATAAAATGTAAAAAGTACTACCTGTAGCAGGATTAAACCACAGGAGCGTTAGTCGGCTCAGTATTGCGGGTGATTCTATCTGACCGAGGTGCAGTAGACGGCATAGACCCTCTACTATAATCAGCCTGTATGATGCACACTAGAAAAAAAGGTAAAATTGCATGAATCATTTTGTAAATTTGATAAATGAACTTGAATTTGAATTTGATAGTGGCAAACACACTGCTTTGTACTCACTGGACTATCCATTATTTCTAATAGCATCTCTATGACCGTGCCGTGCGATGGAGACATTGACAAAGCTGACTCTGAAATTGTACCTGGATGAATAAAAGTTATTTTATGAGACTTTTTTTAATACCATAACTAAAAATACCAAAGTGTGCAAATTTTGGATAGCGAATAAGATAGCACTGTCAATTTCACTCTACAGACTTAAAAGATAAGATTTTTTTTTATTGTTCCGAAATTCCGTAACAACAAACCATCTTCATCAACAGCATCAATAAAGGTCTTCCGTTTGCTCTTGGACTTGTTCTTCGAGTCCTCCAGCTCCGTGGACTCTTCCTCGAACACCTTCACTCCGTGGACACACATCAAGTCGACGATGCAACGCAGCACCGTCGATACCACTTGTTCATTCGTGGTGTCTATGAGCTGCGAAATGAAACCGATTTGATCTCTTTCTATGCTTCAGATGGTGGTTTCCACCGGGAAGTGAGGTTGGAAATGAAAATTGTGTGACAAAACTTCAATCCACGCCTCGCCGGTGGGAAATGCACCTTTAGAGCAGAAGAATGGCACATATGGCATAGATGGCAGGCTGTAGGCTTAGCACGGAAACACGATCTAGTCGCTTCGCGTGCGGGATAGTCTACCTGTCACTTTCTGACGACTCTAGTTAGACAGTGACAGATGTAGTCTATCTCGCGCGCTTTCTATAGGCGCCTTGCTGTGCCACGCCGACTGGTACAAAAAAAAGTAGAAACAAACCAACCAGGTGAGTATCTGGCATACTCAAGCTTTTACGAAAAAGTCTACTTCTTATGAAATATTTTTTTACCATAGTATGTATTACTTATTAGATTATATTATTAAAAATGCTTTTTGCACACTCAGAATATTTCTAAAAAAACTATCCAACGACAAGGATACATTCCAAGGTTACAACCCGTACATTTAAAAACTTACATTTGCAAAGAAGAAAGACTTGTTGTCTTTAGCGAAGTTCTTGTCCAACATTCCGAATAAAGCAACGGTTTCCAGCGCTGGTTCTACAATTTCAGGGTTCTGGAAAATATCCACCTAAAAAGAAAATCGAAGATATAAAGAATGTTTGCGTTTGCATTACTGGTCGGTCATCAGCAAAAGCCGCAATAGATTGTTGGAACAAACGACAGCTTGTTATTTCTTTATGTTTATTTTGTACAATAAAGAGTTAGGTACATAGTCATTCTAGTAATCGATTTCAAAGCTGCAGATAAAACTGTCTTTCCAGATACAGACAACAGATCGATGATGCAGAGATAAACCTCTTGTATGCTAAGACACGGATCCGTGCTCTATTAGTGGATATCTTTTGTATGTTTATTTTAATCAACATAATTTGTAGATATTGAAACAAAAGAGACTATACTAGAGACCGATAGGTACTTAAAAGATGGTAAACAATCTTGACGTGTCTTTTTATTTAAACATACACTTTATAAATCAAAATCTTTACATTTTACAATTTAGGTATGAAAAAATCATTTACTTTCATAATTGAATTGTATATTGTAACGATTTTCATTTTTAGACTGTGTATTTCAATAAAAAGACATGTCAAGATTGTTTACCATCTTTTAAGTACCTATCGGTCTATAGTATAGACACTTCACTTCCCGCATACGAGAGGTGAATGCCCCAATAAAACCGCATAAAATCTCTAACTGTTGAAACTGCGGAGATTTTAAGCGACTTTAGTGGTACATGTTATCGCAATTACACTCATCTAATTTGCTCTGCTCCTGAGGAAAGATAGCCTAAGAGCCCGATCCCACCGCGTCGGGCGCCCGCACGATTTTTAATCGGGTGTCGTAGCCGCAGTACATTTTATATGGAGCTGTTCACACACGCTCGACAATCGGATCCGACATAAAATGACGGGCGTTCAGCGAGCCCGCACGCCGATAAAAAATCGTGCCGGGCGCGCTGTTCACATCAAATCGGATGTCGGGCCGACCCCGCTCGCGCCTCACCTCCTGTACCTCCCGCGCGTGGCGTTCGCGCATTCACATTGTCGTGGCCGGCAGCCGACTGGTGTGAATAGAGGCCCCGACACCGATTAAAAATCGGGCCGACAGCCGGCCAGTGTGAACAGAGGCGCCGAGATCCGATTAAAAATCGTGCCGGCGCCCGACGCGGTGGGAACGAGCTCTAAGACTGATTTGGGTCAGTCTTGGTCTTGGGACCAAGCAAGAATCCCTGAAAAAAGACTTACCTCTAACTCGTTGAATATAGTCTGCAGCATGGGAGTGACGCTCGTTAGCTGCGGCGTGTCCAGCGCGCAGTTCAGGATGGTGAGACATTTTGTCAACGTTTCTGAGTCTGACAGTTTCTCTTTTATCGTCTAAAAGAAAAGTACAATCTTTAGTATGAGGAAGAAGTAGCAGTATTTTGTATTAAAACTCTAAACTCTATTCTCTCTCTATTTGCCGTGTGGTGTCGGGATAGAATAACACCTCTCCATTTCTTCCGTGGATGTCGTGAGATGCGACTAAGCAAAGGTTTAGGTATGTTTTAGGCGACAGGCTAGCAACCCGTCACTATTTTACCTCTTCCATCTTTGCAAACCTAAAACTATGCTAGAAGTGGCTGCGAAGCTGTCATAATAATGGTGTTGTCTATGTCACGTTTCGTGTGCTCTGCCTAACCCATTTGGGAACACAGGTGTGAATGTATGTATGTATGTAATGTATAGAACTCTAAAGCTTAATGAGAGATATGATGCATTATAACACTAAACTGTGACAGTTTTTTGAGATGTCAGTTTTAATACAGAAGTGTTACTTACAGGTACGGGTAGAGGGATAGGGGCAGGCGCGGCCTGGGCATTGAGATCTTCGAGCTGCTTCTGAATGTCTGCCACCTGATGAAGAATAAAAGTATACATCAATATAGTGGCTGCACCAAACGATGGCTAATAGGCGCCTTAATCATAGAATATATTGAACCACACGCATAGCAAAGGCGAATAGAATCTGTATCTAGTTTGACGTGGTCTTACCTTGGCTTTGCATTCGGCAGCGAGCGCATAGTTTTCGTCCCTCACGGCTTCTTCTTGAGCCTCCATAGCCACGTTTAGTGAAACCCGTAGGCGTGCCCGCTAAAATAAATAAAAATAAACATAGCATCACTTATTAATAATTAAACAAACAAAAAAATGGATTGCGATCAAATCTGATGTAGATTATTTTAGCAGTAAAAAAAAAGTTTAAACATTTAGTAATACCTACCCAGTTCTATTTATCCTCTACCTATCTCGTATCTTGTCACCTCACCCACCAACATTTAGCCCCTATGTCGCCTCACCAACATCTTACACCTAGTTCAGCCCACCAGCGTGTTCCGTCTAGCTCACCAACATGTTCCACCTAGCTCACCAGCGTGTTCCACTTAGCTCACCAGCGTTTTCCACCTAGCTCACCAACATGTTCCACCTAGCTCACCAACATGTTCCACCTAGTTCACCAACATGTTCCACCTAGCTCACCAACATGTTCCACCTAGCTCACCAACATGTTCCACCTAGCTCACCAACATGTTCCACCTTAGCTCACCAACATGTTCCACCTAGCCTCACCTGCATCTTGAGCTGCGCGCAATCGACGGGCGCGGGCGGCGGCGGCGGCGCCTCGGGCTCCGGCGGGTCGCGGAGCGCCGATAATACACCGCAAACCACTTCCATACGCGGAGACAGCTCTGGGAAGACTAGTTCCAGAGCCGACACTAGCGAACGGATCACGTCCGCGCTCAAATGCCCGTAATCCCCTGCGAACGAAAGGAATACTAAATGCGAGAAGGTATGCAAGTGTAGTAGATGCTTCGATGATGTTGGAGGTAGATAGGATAAAAATGCAGGTGACACGTCAATGTAAAATGTGGCTATGTCGTCGAGTAGTATAACTTCTATAGACGTTTTCAACAAAAGAAATTTTTAAATTGCAATAACGAAGTTTCGAAGGTTGCACGCGGTGTGAAACACTCACAGACTATTCATTATACTGGTAGCGCTAACGCTTAGTTCGGACTAGGCTAGTATTTTAATTGTGTTGCTGGCATTTTAGCAACTAAACGTGTTTGAACAGTGAAAATTCATCCGTCGCGGACTCGCAACGGGTGTCTGGAGCGGGACCCGCGAGCGTACGCACGCGACGGACGCCCCCTTAAGTCCCGTATGCCCTTAAGACTATGCAACGCCATTTTTTTCTACTATGACAAGACGGTGTTACCAGTAAGCACGTCGCTAATGAGAGCCTGCAGCGCGCCCCGGCCAGCAGGATCGGTGGCGTCGTACACGCGCAGCATACGGCACAGCTCGTGCAGCACGTGCTGGCGCGTGCTGAACGCGACAGGTTCTTCCGTCTCCGAGGGGCAGGGGGACTCCACGATACTGGTCAAAGTTAAGTAAAGTTAGTAAAAAGTAAGTAAAAAACTCATTATTGTACAAACAGATGAATTACAGATAAGTCACAAATAAAAATTTTGGCGCCCTCGAAGAACGTATATCGACCGGATCGGCGATGTACTAAACAAATCCCAAATTAGGAGTACCCGAAACCGTCGAGCGAGTATGAGTGATGAATGTGAGTGAAGCGAAAGAAGTATGTCAGAATAGATGCGAAATGTTGTCTCTGTTATGTATGTATGTAAAAAATTAGATTACAAAGGCGGACTTATCCCAAAAAGGGATATCTGCCAGCCAACCTTTGAGTAGTAGAGAGGAGCAGTAATACAGTTAACACTTTATTGTATGAAAGAACACGAATTAAAAAATGTATGTACAGAAATAGCGAAGTACAAAGGCGGATTTATCCCTTGAGGGATCACCAAACTTTTAAGACAGATAATGGACAGACAGGAACCTTAATTATTGAGACAGACAAAAAGAGAGTTGACAGTAAACACTGAACTGCGACAATAAACTGGATACTGCACAGAAAAAGAAAAAAATATATGCTAGAATTGCTAAAAGTGGTCATGAAACCTGAAGTAGTCATAGTCTCGTCTACGTAGCGTTTCGCGTGCGCTGCCTATCCTATTTGGGAATACAAGCGTGATGTATGTGCGAGTGGAACATAGTGAAGCATTAAACGTTACACTTGTATTCCCAAATGGGGTAGGCAGAATAAATGAAACGTTACACAGTCAAAACTGACTATTTCACGTCTTAGAGCTGATTCTAGCATAATTTTAGGTTAAACATAGTTACAAATAGTGACGGGTTGCCTAAATCTGAAATTCATACATACACATACATACATCCCGTCACGCCTCTTTCACACAGGGGTAGGCAGAGATCACTTTGTTCAACTTGCTACGATCCTGTCATACCTCTGTTGCTTCATCCACATTCATTACTTTCATTAGTCTCTTCATACATGCTCGTCGGTTTTGGGTACTCTTGAGCTGACCTAAACCGCTTCTAAAATGTCCCCGATTTGGTCACGGAACGTCTGTCTTCGCCTCCCAACACACCCATGAAATGTGTCATAGTAATCAATGTTTTACTCACGCCCTAATATACCCCGTCAGCACTACCAAGTCCGGCAGCACCGTCTCCAAGGTCTCGTCATCGTCTATCTTTTGCAGATGCTCCGCCAGGTGGCGCCAGTACCACGCGCTCTCCTTGTTCAGCTTCTCTGCGGGGATGAGGCGGAGATTCTTCTCCGTAGGCAGCCATAGGAGAAGCTCGGATATCGGAAGGCGTCTGTGGACGAATTGGGGATGGCTCGATTAAAATCTATACTAATATAATAAAGCTGAGCTTGTTTGTTTGTTTGAACGCGCTAATCTCAGAATCTACTGGTTCGAATTGAAAAATTCTTTTAGTGTTGGATAGACCATTTATTGAGGAAGACCTTAGGCTATATAACATCACGCTGCGACTAATAGAAGCTAAACATTGTGGGGAAAAACGGGTGAAATTAGTCACTATTACAGGCGGACGGAGTCGCGAGCACAGCTATACTTTAGACCGATAGGTACTTAAAAGATGGTAAACAATCTTGACATGTCTTTTTATTGAAATACACACTCTAAAAATGAAAATCGTTATACTATACAATTCAATTACGAAAGTAAATGATTTTTTCATACCTAAATTGTAAAATGTTAAGATTTTGATTTATAAAGTGTATTTTTAAATAAAAAGACACGTCAAGATTGTTTACCATCTTTTAAGTACCTATCGGTCTATAGTATAGTTTGGTATAATCGTAAGGGCGATATTTATGTATGCTCCGCTGCTGCTGTGACGTTTGGAGCTAAAATCTTAACTACACATAATAATTATACTCTGTTTATTTTAGATTGATAATTTTAACTGTCAAATCCTTACACATTTTTGAGTAATCCCAAGATATCGGCGCAAATTATGATGATGTTTGATTTAAGAACATTATAACAAACAATGTTAAGTGTATTTGCATAAATCATTTCCAGTTTTACTAATGAATTCCAAAGACAATTTCAAATTGTGTCCGTTGAAATTCTCAACCCAAAAAAAACGAAGTATAGTTTGTACCATTGCGTCTCTTATCCTTTGGTTTATCAAATAAACCTAAACATCGACAAAGGTGTAGCATCAAACTTCCGGAGTGGGGGCTTGTGACGTCACGCCTAGTTAAAAATTATTCCGTATGGCGACGTCACTCGAAACTTTAAAGCGCTGTATGATTTTAGGTCCTTACTTGAAGAGCGACTCCAGTAGTTTCCCAGCAACGTACTGCGAGTCTTTAGCGTCTTGCGCGTTGTCGAGGCGTATGGCTTTGAGCAGATCGATGATGTTCCCTTCGAACATGCTGAGCCAGCCCGGGATCAGGATCTCTTCGACCACGCGCCTCACACGCGTACTGCGCTCGGAAAGACCCACCTAAAAAAAAAGAAAAAAAAACATTTAAAACAGAAATTTCACACAGATAAAACATTTTAGGCTAACAAATAAATAGTAACAACTTCATGATATGCATGCAATAAAAATAGAAATACAAAATTCCGTGCCAAATATTTCCAAACGGGCCGCACACCGCATGATATTGCGGCAAGCCGCAATTCTTATTTTCATGCATGGTAGAGACACTGCCAAATTAAGAGTTAACCCAATCACTACCACAAGTCTAATTAAAACCACGGACGCTTTGATACATCCATACATACATATTCTCACGCCTGTATTCCCATGAGGGGTAGGCAGAGCACATGAATTCAAAAATCCAGTGCCACGTTTAGCAAGCTCAGGGTAACCAGATGGTTAAACGTAATATTGCGGTGACAGGTTGCTAGCCCATCGCCCACAATACACTAACCCTTTCCCAGAGTCGACTCTTACGACACCCACGGGAAGAAAGGGGGAGGTGCTATTCTAACCCGGCACCACCTACCGGCGCCGCCTAGGCACACGAATTAGCTTACCTTAAGCGTATGCACCCTCTGCCGGACCCTGAGCTGCGTGACGTTGACAGCGGCGATGTACAGGAAGGCGGCGCGGCGCACCGCTTCATCTACGTCGCAGAGCCTTTCCAGCACGAAGGGCACGTTGCGCGTGCACTTTGCTATCTGCGTCACTATAGCCCTGCGGAAAATGGTTCCTTTTCTATACTAATATTATAAAGCTGAAGAGTTTGCTTGTTTGTTTGAACGCGGTAATCTCTGGAACTACTGGTTCGAATTGAAATTGTTTGTGTTGGATAGAGCATTTATCGAGAAAGGCTTTAGGCTATATGACATCACGCTGCGACTAATAGGTGCGAAGTAACATTGGAAAATTTGGAAAAAACGGGGGAAATTTGTCACTATTCCACGTGGACGGAGTCGCGGGTACAGCTAGTTAACAGATATATCTACAGCTGTTAAGATTGTTTGTAACTGGACTCTGCAGCGGAAAAAAACGAGGACCTGGGATGTGGTAGAAGGTATTATTGTAAACCCTAGTAAGTTATCACTTAATAGTACTGAAAAGTTATCATAGATTACATCAGTCGACAACATTTTTGAGCACGGGTTATAGATAATTTATTTTTATTATTTTGGTACTTAGAAATAAGAAAAATAACAAAAAAATGTTCTGTATTTGCTTTTACGAGTACAAATGGTAAAAAAAAAAAACAATGAAAATACTTGAAAAATACATAGAGATCATTTATTAAAAGACACAAAACATCAAATTATGATTTCTTTCTTAGAAAAAAAGTTTTAAAATAGAGTTAAAAACAATTAAAAGTTAATATTTTTTCCTATTCCTATTATGTTCAGTAGAATTTTCTCATTTTAACCCTTAAATAAAGTCTCCTTTCATGCTTTCAGTATGTAGTGACCCTAGCGCCACCTATTGTCAAGTAGTAGGACTTCTTTCACGAACTCCATCAACTGTTAAAGTGTTCTACATCGCGCTAACGAAGTTTAGAAAATATTTTGCATAAATACAACTTCCAATTTTCTCTTTGTGGACTTTGGTCCTTAGGTATAACATCTGCCTGTAGAGAAATCTTTCTATTGGAGTCTTTTCCACAAGTACTCATATACTGGCCTTTGTAACGTATCTCAAATGCCATTATATCTTGATGGAAACGTTCCCCTTGTTCTTCCGAATAAACTCCGATATTATTTTTAAATTTATCCAAACGAGAAAATACCATAATATGCATATTTAGACACATTGTACATCCGATGTTGGAAAAATTCATGATCATGACATTCACCACCTCCTCATAATTTTCGTCTCTAAAGAAACCAGGAACTGCCTTAAAATTATTCCAGGATTTATTCTCTTCTTTGTTAAGCAACTCTTAAAAAATATCACAACGCATAAGTTTTTGAGAAAAAAAAAATTTGAGAGCCTACAAAGATTCTACTTTAATTTTCGCATCTGAGAGTGCACAAAAGCCATTTTGCGCAAGTCAATAAAGCTAATTAAGATATGAAACACGTTATTTCTATAATATTCAGACACGTACTGTCGTACACAACGAAGGACACTACTACACGCCCTCTTCTTTTTGTTTTTCACAACCGTTAGAGCGCAAAGACTGACATTTATTGAGTATGAAAAGAAATAAAATTCAAATTGCTCTAATTTAAAAAAAAAACAAATATTTTTGATTCGTTATTACTTTTTTTTTCTATATATGTGCATATATAATCAGAATATACTAAGTAAAACCCATGCTCAAAAAAAAAAATTTTTTTTGTCGACCGGTGTTATTTCAGATTGTATTCTTTGACGGATTTTAAATTTTTCATTCAAAAAGGTATGCAAACTCAATAAGAGGAATAAATGTGCCATTTTTCAAATTTAAAATTTTGTAAATCAATTCCTTTAAAGGGCCATCGGCCATTTAATCCCCTTTTTGCTTTACTCGTATTTTTGTAACACATTGTATGGACAGCTACAGATAAAAGTAGCCCCCTAGTAATAGAACATTGTATGGGTGGGGGGTTACTTTTCTCTGCAGCTAACTGTACATTTGTAGAATTGGTTTACTTTGCGTCAAGCCAAAAGAACGCTGGAAGTAAGTGGAGGGGGTGTGTTTGCGCATGGGTACAGAGCGATAAATCGCCTCTTGCGCAGCTCGATCGCCAGCGTTCTTTTTACGTGGAGAAATCATAAAAAAATACGGCGAATTTCAGATAAAAAAAAAAAGCATCGAATAACAATTGTTATTCCGTACCTCCTGACAGAAGCGCTGGGGTCGCAGCTCATGTGGAACCGGTAGGCGCGCGTGACCTCATCATCAGGGTCCTTGGGGTCTTGCAGCCGGGTCAGCGCCAGCGCCGCTCGGCACCGTACCGCCCCGCGGGTATCTTGGAGCCTTTGCATCTGTTGGGTTCAGTACAGAGATACTGTAGGCTAAGCAGAGCAACGCTAACTTTAACTTTAACTCTATATCCTCAAGAAATTTTGCATATCCCATTTCATCGTTTAAATGTTAATACTGAGACGTAAGGATAAGATACTTTGGAGTGTAAGATGCTGGTGGTAAACTAGAAGAATCTCAAAATTGGTTAAGCAACAATACAAACATACCTGTGATGTGAGAAGCTTGTCGCAAATATTTTCGTCCAAAGACGCATCTTCACCCAGAGCAGACAGCACAGCTTCCAGCAGCTGACTAGCTCTGTATCGGACTGACTGTCCAGACACACATTGACACTGTAACGTTAAAGGAGTAAAATATTACTTTTTACAAAACTCTGTTGTGATATTGATATAATCCCACATCTGAAGAAAAGTGAAGGAGTGGGTAAAGGTAGAGCATATTGTTGATGATAATTTAAAGCCATGTATGAGCAGTTTGTAGAAACTTAGAAGTGTTCTTTTTTTAATTATTCAGAAAGATGAAAAGAAGTTTTTATTTTATTATTATTCATGTAATATTCATGTTACATAGTTTAATTTTTGATTCATGTTCGGTTTCACAAAGTTCTTTTAATGGATGCAGCTTGAACTCATCTCAGCTTTATACTCATGAGCAAAATACCGCATCACATTTCATACAACTTTGTGTATACACTTTACTACCAATTTGATAGAGTTGAACTGTGTAAATATTGCACTACACTTGAGTTCACATTCTAATCACAAAAAAAAATACTCACATCAAAAATAATGTTGATAATAAACAACAGGAACTCTTCCTCATCATCCAATGAGGTGCAAAATGTGGCCACAAACTTGATGACTCTGTCTACATTAGGACTTGTATCACCAAAGGTGAACAAGTACATCAGGGCATTCTTGAAGCTCTCTCGAAATGGTTCCTCATCGGTCTACAAATTTAATAACACTGTATTAAGAGCGTGCACACAAAATTCGGTGATTTTGATGTTTTTCAAATGCTTTAGAAAGCTATAAATCCTTAAGTTTTTAAAGAAAAACTACAGTAACATATAAATAAACTCTTTTTCTAGGGATTAACGGAAAGAAATATTTTATTAGCAACACAGATTTCTTTTACTTAGCCAATTTGTTGAAGGGTTTTCACAAAAATACGCGTCAGAGCTGTCTTTCACTTGAAAATTTTCCATTAAAATTTACCATAAACGATATAAACTTGTTATTATCTGATAGACAATATAGTCTACTGGGGATTAACGGAGAGACATGCATCAAATTATTGGTTTTTATTATTCAAATATCATTTTACATAATTTCAAAGTTGAACTATTACTTTATTTTTTTTCTCATTGATTTTAATGTAATTACAAATGAAACAATTTTATTGTAAATTTACAGAATATGTTTAGTCTAACTATATTTTTTTCATGGCTAAATATGAGTTAATTTATTTTTCACGATTTTTTAAACATTGGTCCAAAACCACTAAGGTCAGGTGGGGGAAGAGAAACGCAGGGATAAGAGGGCTCTACAGACCATAATCACTCATAACTCGACGAGTTATGGTCTGTGGTGCCTCTTACCCCTGCCCTGCCCCTGAATTTCTCTTCCCCGCCTGATATTATAATTACGTTCGTAAAAAATGTGTGCGCCCTCTTAATAATAGATATATTTCAATTTATGTACAGCCAGCTGCAGAAAGAATTAAACCAGAGGATACCTTTTTTTATAGATGTAAACAATCTTGACACAGCGATCGTTACCGGTATTAATAAAAACTAAAATATCTCCTTTAATTCGGAACTTTAGCTGGATATTCCTAGACAGTATTTAGGTAAGCCTGCGAAACTACGACATTAAATGAAAAAATTGCAATAATATACAAAAACAACTGAGATACCGTAATTAAATACCGGTATAAATGTATGAAAATAATACCGGTATTCGATCCTTATCTTGACATGTCTTTTTATTGAAATACACAGTCTAAAAATGAAAATCGTCACACTATACAATTCAATTATGTAAGTAAATGATTTTTTCATACCTAAATCGTAAAATGTAAAGATTTCGATTTATAAGGTGTATGTTTAAATAAAAAGACACATCAAGATTGTTTATATTGTTTTAACTACCTAAACAAATTTACTATAGGCAGCTGCTTAAACTCAAGCAGAAGTGGCAAAACATTGTTATAACAATTGCACTGAAAAAAGTTAGCTAAAGACCCTAGTTTTTTTTTTAAGCTAATGCTATTTATATTTACATTTATTTACCTTTTTGTACAGTTTAGTCATTTCTTTAGCATATTTTTTATGCTGAACGACGTTGTGCTGAACATTTTGAAATATTTGAAACATTGGCGTTATGTTTCGTGGGTTTGGTTTCGGCTTATTTTGAGCCACGCTCTGTAGGACATCTGCTTCGGACGGTGGCATTTTCTTTAGGTGATACTCTTATTAAGTCGTGAATCATATAATTGTTCTCATTTAATATACGCAGAACGTTCTTTAATTCACAAAATGTGTAAAACAACAAACACTATTATAAACACTGATCAAAAAGACCGTTGCGATGTTTATAAATTTTTTTTTTTTTTTTTTTTTTT
>BHDV01013456.1:14241-59405 GCA_005406045.1 Adoxophyes honmai
CTAACACAATAATAGCCACTACATTTTCATTAATTGAATTGAAAAGCAAAGCACGTCCTACTTTGTCAGTTTCCCGCGCAAAACCCCTCACAGTCTTATAAATTTTGAATTGGATGAATTGACATTGACAATGACAACTAGTCGGATGTTGCTATATTGAAAAAGTTTATGCCCAACTGTTTGTTTAAAAAATGCTTAAAGATATTACTGGCTTACAGCAAATCGACTAATTTGGAGTAAGAGAGTAGAGTAAATTGAATTAAGAAAAATAGGCAGATTTTTTGACGTGACAACGTCTTAAATTAGGTTGCGGCTGGGAGTCACTTATGAAAAAGTGTAACGCTCGGTAACGTTACGATGACGTCACCGAACGAGAGAGAGGCCCGCAGTGTTAAGGAGGTGGCGCTTCGATAGTGCGAAGCCTCTATGGTATCATGTGCGACGTCAAACGCAGACATGGACAGCTGTCACGATTGGGAGTTGACGTGACAACGTCTTAAATCAATAAATATTCTACCGAGAAAAAGACGTTGTCACGTAAAATCTTCGCCCGTAAAACCGACTTTACAGGCAACCATTTTTTTTTTGTAAGTTATTACTGGCCATAGTGGCCATATACCGCTCTTCAGCCGAAAATGTTAACCTCATAGCCTTAGAGTTGCCAGGTAAAAAAAATTGTGAATGCGGCACATGTCAGCAATGTCGGGTTGTCAAGTTGTCAATGTCAAGCTGGTTGAAATTTGACTTTTTTTTTTATTTGTCCGTTAGGACAGGCTAAGGTCAGGGACCATACCGCCTCGTCTTCAGTAGTAATATTATACAGAATTACTAAACCTAAACCTAACCTAGACCTAACCTAAACCTAAACCTAAATCATTAGAATGCGAGGGTGGTGAAGTACGCATTCTAATGCTCAATGGAGTTTAGCACGAGATGAACAGTCCAAAGCAGACGTAATCGCGGGAGGGCGATTCCCTTTACTTTTCACATTCCCTTTAATGATCATGGATAATTGACACATTATTGCACTAATTCCACCACACTAACACAATAATAGGCACTACATGTTAATTAATTGAATTGAAAAGCAAAGAGCGTTCTACTCTGTCAGTTTCCCGCGCAAAACCTCGTTGGAATTTGATTGGAGGTTCGAAATTCAAATTGGCATCTGCTTGAGAAGTTTTCTTTTTAGTTTCAGCCAGCAGAGCAGATCTGCGAGCTTTGAACTTTTTTGTTACTAACTGTTTAGCTCCAGTTTAGGAGCGGCATGGCGCGGTGGCGTGATGGTAATGGTATGAACGAAACTTCATTTTTCTAGCCCAGTGCTTTGTACGCGTGCCGGTGATTTCGAATAATAATGACAACTGATACCGTCGCGCCACCGCGAAGCGCAGCCCCGGTCCCGCCCCGCTTCCGCTGTCAGTACATTGGGAGCTTTAAGTAAGTAATCTTGTTTTAAAAATGCAGAATACTATTTATTAGTTTTGTATGTACCTACATACTTACCTGTGCACCGTTGTCGTTGGTAAATTGCTTGATGATAGCGAACATTTCATTCCATTAAATCTATCAGAATAATAATTATTGTAGTTTTCATAAGAATGGAAGTAGGTACTTCTCGCTCTTGCTGCTTGGCTAATGTTGAATTTTGGAATATTTTGCGTTATTTAAGCTTTCCACTAGATTCTTAGATAAAGTACGTCACACTTTCATGAGGGGGGGAGGGGGGTCAGTGTCTTGTGACACTAGAACAAAATTTCTGTAATTTTCATAGTTAAATGTGTGGAGGGGGGCTAAAATTCCCCAAATTTTGTGTGACATACTTTATGGATGACCCCTAAGGTTATTGGTTTCCTTTGCCAAAGTATTTAGGTATGGAAAATGTGACATAAGTAAATGGCCATCCATAGCTTTTGATCACATAGACTTTAGCAGACTTCATTAATTATTATTTTGGTATCATTTAAAATTTTACTTCAATGTTTCTGAGAAAAAGGGTCTTGACCTAAAAGTTATTACAAATGGACAACAGACAATTAAGAGATCTTAAAATGGTTCCTTTTATATCTATTAAAAGATGAAATCCTATCTAGAGCATAGAATTTGTGTTGTCTAAACAAAACAACTTTGTGTGTAAAAGTTTATTATCATCATTTGGCAATACAAATAAGCAATATCAGTAAAAATTTAGCTTACATTTAATTATGTATATGTCATTCATTAATATATACAAATCACATAATGTTCAATAAATTAGCATACAGGTGTTACAAGGGTGGGTATTTTATTATTTAATATTTTCCAAGATTTGAGTATATTAGGTAGGTAGGTATATAAAATAGTAAGTTAGTTGTAACTTTTTGTTTTATACTCTTTTTACACCTTTACTTTTGTTTTGGCATTTATGCTATATATTAATAAGTAACCTAAGTTAAAGAAAAAGCCATGGTTGTCATCAATTGATTAAGCATATACATATATAACGAATAAAAAAAAAATAATAGCTCACTCATGTCCAAGCACATTCTCAATTGTATTTGGTATTAAGTAAACAGGGTGGAAAAGAATTACAGAAGTAGATAGTCATATTTTTTCCATCTTGTATTTTTTTATACATATTTTGCAGGAACAAAAAAAAATGAATTTTCTTTAAACATACATACATACATACATAACCGTCACGCCTTATTCCCTGCGGGGTAGGCAGAGACAACAGAGCGCCATTCGCATCTATTCTGACATACTTCTCTCGCTTCACTCACATTCATCACTCTTGTCACACACGCTCGACGGTTTCGGGTACTCCTTATTTGGGCTTTGTTTAGTACATCGCCGATCTGGTCGATATACGTTTTTCGAGGGCGCCCTCGACCGCCTTGCCCTAACACACTTCCCTTGTAGATCTGCTTACATATCCTTGATTCATCCATTCTCTCCACGTGCCCAAACCAACGCAGCATACCTTTCTCTACCCTTGTAATAATATTCTCTTTCAGACCACACTTCTCTCTAATCACGCTATTACGCACCCTATCAGTAAGTTTTATACCACTCATGCTACGCAAAGAACGCATCTCAACCGCATTCACTCTACTTTCATGTCTCTTCTGCCACACCCAACTCTCGCTGCCATACATCAAAGTAGGCACTAGCACACCGTTGTGAATAGCCAAACGAGCATTCTCAGAAATGTCCTGACGGCTCACAACGGAGTGAAGTGCTCCATTCATTTGATTTCCCGCTTTTACTCTACTTTCGGTATCCTCATCGTACTTACCGTCACTTGTGAACATACATCCCAAATACCTAAAATCTCTCACTTGTTCTAACCTTTCACTCCCAATTGTTATAACACATTCAGTCATTTCGTCGTTCTTCTCTATCACCATAACTTTCGTTTTACCTACGTTCATTCTCATTCCCTTCTTTTCAAAAGATTCGTACATTAGAGTCACCATGTCCTGTAACTCACACGCCGACGATGCAAGGAGCACCTGATCATCAGCGTACAAGAGACATTTGATGAGAGACTCCCCTATCTTCAATCCACAGTTTCGCTCTTTCAAATCGAGTAAACAGTCATCCATGAAAAGATTGAATAGCCACGGCGATGCTACACAACCCTGTCTGACCTGACACCCCGAGAAATGTCAAACCAGTCTGAATAGGCACCGTTCAATCTGACGCAAGCTCTGGAATCCTTATATAAGGATTTCAGAGCCTGTATCAAGTCGCCATCCACTCCTCTCCTGGACAACGTTGACCACAGTTCATCCCTCTTCACTCTATCATAGGCTTTCTCAAGATCCACGAAAGCGCAGTACACTTTTTGGCCTTTCGCTAGGAACTTCTCGGCTACACACAGTAATGAGAAAACCTGATCCGTACATCCCATTCCCTTTCTAAAACCCGCTTCCACATCCCAAATACTGCTCTCAGTTGCATTTATCACTCTTTCAATCAAAATTCTCGCATACAACTTGCCTACTATGCTTAAAAGACTGATACCGCGATAATTTTTGCATTCCTGCTGTGAGCCCTTCTCTTTAAAAAGTGGTACAATAACTGCTTTGGTCCAGTCGTCTGGAACCTTGTCCTGTTGCCAACAAAGGTTAAACATCATGGCAATAAATTTAAGCTTCTCATGAAATTATACCATACATTATTTCAGTTACTATAATGTAACTTGTTACGTTCGAAGATACTTAAAACTATTTGTTGTTAGTTGATACTTATTGAAGTCTCGTTCATTAACCACATTCCCATTCCAATACCAGATCGCGTCTCCATAGTACTATCTAATAAGGTGCTGAAAGCATGGTAGAGAGTTGCAAATTCGCAATGACGGAAACTGATTACTTTTTAATGGTATATTCAATTACTTCTATCAGCTTTTTAAATCCTGTTGAGTTGGCAAGCCTATAGGCTTAACAAAAGCCTAAATAGGTAAATTAATACAGTAAATTTAGAAGTGGCATTTTTTATGACTTACAAATTGTTGCTGCCCTGACATTTCGCTAGTCAACCAGCAACATGATTTTCATAGATTAAGTTATTCAAGATCATCAATAAGAGAATCTAATTCTTTCTGTAGTTGAACAGATTCTTCTCTCTGTTTCAGGACGTCGTCTTTCATCCTGTCGACATTTGCCATTAGAAGAGCGTTTCCTTTCTTGAGCGCGTTCACTCTGGTCTCGTGCCGCTTTACTCTAGTCATCAGATTTTCCTTCTTTTTCGGTAATGGAGCATCCTGTAATGAACACAACATAGTGTTGGTTTATTTTGTCATACGGCAAAAAAAAGTAAACTGAGCCTTTAATATTTAACATTACTTAAGTAGAAAATTTACAATTACGATATTTATTTATGAGACACGAAAAAAAAAATGTTTGGGGAAAGTTCCTATATCCTAGATAGGTTAATCAAATCATTAGGTACTTTATGGGACACTGCCAGAATATAGCTTAGCTGATTTGTTAAAGTTTGTAATTTATCGTTGTTAGTTGTTACATAGTTATTTATTAAATATTCTAGTAATGTAAATTTCTGATCCTACCTCAGGTTCACTTTCACTCTCCGTTTCGCTCTCAGTATCTTGTTCCGTTTCTGTCTCAGTCTCCTCTTCGGTTTCGCTCTTTTCTTCTTCTTCCTCTGACTCCTCTTCTTCTTCGTCCTCGTCAGAACCCACCTCTTTCATCATAGCTGCCATCTTGTCAACTTCGCGTTTCAATTCCTTGTACTTTTTCTTCTCGTGCCTTAAAAATCGGAGGACATGTTTAATTGTATATTAAGTAAGTAAGGATTTTTATTAAAAAAATACAACAAAAATATAAACCTATGACACCGTATAAAAATTTAGGTATCGCTATATTTATAAATCAATCACTGAATCAGTCCCTCTGTTTCACAATCGTTACTAAACCCAACTTTAAATTTTCTTTTCATGTATGGGTGTATAATTTTAATTTTGACTTACTTGAGTGCTGCCTGCTGATTCTTAAGAGACATTTTAAACGCCACACGTTCCCTCTTCATGATATCTTGTTTCTCTTTCAAGTGTCGCATTTTGTTCCTCATATTACGTACTTCTTTCTCCATTCGCTTTTGTTTCTTCTCTTCACTCTCCTCCTGAACGTTAAAAGTGTGAAACCAGTTTAATGTTTACAATAGGTTACGTTACAAAACTATGTATGAGACGAGTCATTTGCTACGAAAATATTCGACAGCATATATCATAATCATGACAGATATTTTTTTAGTAGCTAAGTACCCCGCCGAATCTACATGATGGCTTATGTATGGATGAATGTTATGTACCTCCTCGGCTTCAGATTCCTCCTCTTCTTCGAAACTATCATCTTTGGTTATAGAGAGTTGCTTTATGGCGTGACTTGACCTTCTTGAACCCATATTTGTCGGCATTATACCCTGCAATGTTTAAAAACTTAGTCGTTTAAATTTCAGAACGACTTATAAATTAAATTTCAGCATGCAAATACACACGATTTTTGTCCTTGTATTGCTATTAAAAATCCACCCATACCTCGTTATAATAATTAGTAGAAGCAGCGTTAGTAGCAGCATTAATATTAGCAGATTTAGCACTTTTCCTCAGTTCTTGAGCAGCATTAGAATTTATGTCTATATTTAATAACATACACTCTCTTTCAAAATCTAATTGTCTTTTTTGGTAAAAAGATAGTGGTTCTTCTGATTTGTATTGCTCCTCAATCTGCAAATGTGTTATTTATTTAAGCTGTAGCAGTTTAGTATAGCATTAACACAAGCATAATTATGAAGGCGACTCTCCGTAGAAATTATGGCACAGAGCAGGGTTCTCAATGATTTTTATTAATTTCATTCGTGAATAGAGTAAAAGGCGATGAAGGAAATACTTTTAGGTATGCTATAGACGACGGGCTGGCAACCTGTCACTATTATACTTCTCATCTATTTCTGAACCTTTAATTCTACTAAAGCGTGAAATAGGTTCTATAAAACAATTCGCCTGCTCCCCCTATCCCATTCGAGAATAAAAGCGTGAATATAAAGTATAACATTTTTACAATTTTGTCACGCATCTGACGCATCTTTGAGATGAACGACTTGACTATTATTAGATACAAATATTAAAGTACTGCTTCGAGTCACGGTGTACTTACGGATAGCGCTTGTTCCAGTTTCTTTTCCAATTCCGCATTTCTCCTTTTAACTTCTTCCAATTCTGTTAGTGCTGTGTCTCTATCCTCGGCGGCTTGCAAATACTGCTTTTCTAAATTGTCCGCAGTGTCTTTTGCTCTGTCTACTTCTGATTTAAGGCTGTTAACTAGCCTTTCGTCGTAAGCATCTGTGACTGAAATGACCGTTTTGTGTTTCTCCTGTCGTATAAGAGCGCGTTCTCTTGCTAATTCGGCTTCCAAATTCTGTATCCTAGTTAGAAGACGCTTGTTTTCTCTTTCTTGCGCTTCTTTGTTTCTGAAAATCAATTAATTATTGCAAGTTAATAATCCTGTTAAGATGGCAAACGTTCAATGTTTAAGTGTTTTGTGACCGATGAAAAATAAATTGGAGGAGATGTACAAGCCGACGCGCATAGTACATATTCTTTATTTTATTTGTGACTACGCACAACATTTTATAGAGTAGTCGGAATTGACGGCCGAATAGCCCAGCGGTTAGAGAACCTGACTATTTAGCTTAAGGTCTCGGGTTCGATCCCCGGTCGGGGCAGATGTTTGTATGATGAATACGAATGTTTGCTTTCGAGTCTTGGATGTTTATCTGTATATAAGTAAGTTTAACCGTTGTCTAGTACCCATAACACATGCATTAAATTGCCTACTTTGGGACTAGGTGATTGGTGTAAAAATTGTCCAGTGATATTTATATTTATTTATAAATTAGATAATAATAATAACAGATAATATGACGAAAATAAACTATTTATTTGTCTATTATAAGTATTTCCAGGATTTAATTGATGGACTAGCTAATTACCTTATATTTATGTCGGTACATTTTATACCAATTGATCATCCTATTCACCTGACTAAAATCATCGCCTCCAAGGTTCACATTATATTGTATGCGGTTTGTAAGGATTTATTTCTGTTTTTCGGCGGGTTATTTTTTGTCCTAAAGTTTTTAATTATCATTAATTAATTGCTTACCTAAGTTCAATAGCTAACAGCTGCTTTGTGGATTGAAGATCGTCACGAACTTTATCAATATCGTCCATTTCATCAATTTCCTCCTCTTCTGCACCAGGGACCTATAATCAGAAAATTATTAAGGTTTTTCGAAATCTTCTGTGGTGTATTAACTTACTGAAGTTAATACAAAAATAATACTTCTGCCACAGAGACTCCTGATGGCGATGCGGCCAGATTAGCTTGAGACATAGACTTCTGAACTTGTTCTTCAATCGTCATCTGTCTTCTGAACTTCCTTAATCCTTCCAGATTCGGCTTACTCCTGTCATTTGTCTTTGTTTTCTTTAGTTTTACACCCATATTAATTTCTTTCAATAGAGCATTGTGCGAGTTTGGTTTTTCAGATTCAAAGATGAATTGATCTTTGTTCTTGACTACTGAGCTTTTGGTTATAATTGGATTTGATCTGAAATAAAATAGTTCGATAAAAATACGGCCTGCTATTGACTTAGTTTTAACCGACGTCTTAGTTATATGTTTCACTATTCTTTACCTGTCGTTACAAACGACATGTTTTAATTTCTTCCCTTCTTCTACTTCTTTCATCATGTCACTCCAGTCGGGTCGCTTCCTGGGCCTGCTGCGAAGGTTATCTAATCTCTTTAACTTTTCTGGGTCGAGAGGTGCCTTCTTGAAGTCAGGTGGGGGAGGCATCTTTGGTGGAAGCGGTGGCGGCATTGGCGGTGGGGCCGGTTTTAATAAACCTTTTAAAAATAAACGATAGTTAAATCTTTTAGCAGCATATACAGATTATATACATTATTTATTTTACGCCTCAAATAAGTATATGGTTACAAAATAAGTATATGGTAAATTTTTTTTTTAACAGATAGGGTAAACAATATGTGGAGTTTAGCGTAGCACAGCAACACGTGCATGAAATGTACTACCTCTCAGCTTCAGAAGTCTCTAGTAAGACAGTGGTAGTTATCTCGTGTAGGACTCAACTCGCGCCTAGCCGTGCTAAGCCGGTAGATGTAAATAAGAACAGGCTAATCTAATTGTAAGTGTCGGCAAATAAAAAACAAAAGATAATATAATTATGTACTTTATAAATATAAAAGCCTTAATTAATGGTTAGGTACATGTATAGTTTTGGAAAAATTCAGTCACATCCGTGTTATGAGTACGTGTCACAACACTAGTGGTTATTGGCGGGCTCAGCCCTGGGCTGTCAAGATGACACCTCATTCGAGATCGCTTCAATGAGATGCTTTTGTGATTGTAAACTTGAGCGCCTTAAAAAGCAATGTACAACACAATCCGGTGTGATACGAAGATTTAATTATCATTTTAACAGACTACCTATCTTCTTAAAGTTGATTGCTCATTGTTATTATAAGAATAATTATGAACCTTATTATTGACGGCATTCATTACTTTAATTGACGAAAAACAATACGAATTAGCACCCCACTGACCTCTAAATATGTTAACCTCTTGTTCCTCTTCGTCTGCCATTTTCACACACTATTTAATCAGTATTCAACACAACTGTCCTATTTTATATTATTAGCTATTTAAATGCAACAATGATTTAATTTAACTTCTACGTACTCAAATTAATTAATTGTAATAATACTTCATTAACGTTTTCCCACTGAGGAGTCAATAATTTGCACCTGATCTGCGCACGCGACGCACGCGGAACTATCTGTGACTATTTTGGGTCGCTTTTAGACCACTAAGTAGTCTGGCGTACAAGAGATCAAAAGGTAAAGATGCATTAGGTGCAAGATGCACGCGGCGTTCAAAATAAGGAACTAGGTATAGCTCTGATCTGACTCTGAGTAGGTACTGGTACGTCCACTCTATTCCCTTATTTTGTTTTATTTAGGGTACCTAACTATTCAAAAAATACTAATGAGAAAATAACTCAATTAAATTAGGATTATGATTATGCATTTTAGAGGCAGAAGAGAAACCACTCAAGCAAAAGCATCGATCGGAATTCATTTGGTCGTTTAGCTCTTTTGTTTTGACGCTGATAGGCAAGAATGTGTTTTAACTTGTCGGATTCACTCTTATCGCCTACATTTTCACTCTTTGTGTTGCTGTTTTTTTACTGGTAGCTAGAGTACAAATGGGGGTTCTGCAAGTGGGCAAACAGATACTTAACCGTGAAAATTAAACTTTTATTGACCGGTCTATTCTACACTTTCCTATCGGAATGTCATCTTATCTAGCCGGTCAATCTATTGCAGAAAATCAAATTACTAAGTAGTTTGTAAGGTAATGTGTAAGGTAACGGCACCAGTTATGGACGGTTTAAGTTGACAAGCACCAGTGATGGACACTTCATTAATAATTTAACGACCATAGAGTTGTCTATTACTGGTTCTTTGTCCATGACCGGTGACTTTACCTTAGTATGTGAATGGTGCAACATACTTATTGGTACAGTTTACTATGAGAAAGTAAAGTAAGTTATACATAGGTAAGTAGTTAAATCGCGGGCAATAAATAGCCAATATGACTCTTCAATTTCCCAATTTGGAAAAGAAAAAACAATTTATTGCAAAGATCTCAAGATAAAAATGTCTTACAATACTACCCATCTTGAATCACGTTAGTGTCATTCAGGGTGCGTGCCAAAGTCGATGACGATTGATCTTGCATTGCGCTTGCGTCGATATACTGCATTATCTGACACACAAACTAATTATAATTTAGCGAAAGTTTCAGTGTGTCAATGTTGTGTTGCTCCGGAACAAATGAAAGGCAGACTTTCAGTCTATTCTTGAAGGAGTGTGTTCTATTAAGATGAATCATTCGGGAGCATGTGGCTTGCATTCATTTTTAAACTCTGATTTGGTTTGGTACACACTATTCGGTAAATTTTTGAGTAGGTAGATGCTAGTTTTCTTTAACTTTCATCCTAGTATCTACCTAATTCCTTAGAGTAGTAAATAGGTTTACCTGTGCCTATCCGTCTCATTGTGACCGAGTAATTTAGTATTATGCTCGCAAACTTACACTGGTTAAGTATAATTAGTCAAATAATGTCATTCACGCACAAAAACACTCCCTCTAATGAGATAGTGTTCCGTATTTTTATGTTGAATTTTAAAAGAAATTTGTTAAACAATTTGCTATAGTTGACGTAATGATAACTTACTCCTCAGACTTTCATTCTTGGTGAGCGTATGTCCTTTGGGAACTTCGTTAAGTGTCTTGTCGATGTTCTCCTTAACCCGCTCGTGGAGAGGGTCTCTCCATTTCTTAACTGGTTCATCCTTTGACGGTTGCTTCTGTAGAGACGGCTTCCGCGGTGGGAGCTGAAAATGCAGTATACATATTCTATTATAATAATGTCTGAAGCTGATACAGAAGATTAAGAATCTACTCCGTCTCGCCTTGACAATAAATAATGATGATCTTGGTGTAAACTACAGCTCGCTTTATTTAAAACTCTCATGAGTTGTTTAATATTCCTGAATAACACAGAAATGTACTCTTGCTATTTATAAAAACCTGGTCATAGCGTGCGTTATAAATGTTGCTACAATATTCGTAATGACGCGCAATGATAAAATATTTGAAAGAAGCCGAGAGCACAAATCAAACATCCGCGCAAACCTCGTGGGCGAAAGTACGTTATTTTTAAATGACGCTTTTTTTGTTCATTCATAAAATTTACAAATCTGGCTTCATTTAATTATTAATGAACTTTCAAGAAGGCGTGTTTCATAGAGGACTCCCATGACCAGAGCCAAGCCTCAGGCTGGCCAATATTTCGCCCAGCTAATCAGCCTTGCCATACAACGTGGAAAAGCTGTCAGCCTTCTAGACAGGGCACTCTACCTATTGACGGCAACTTGGGGTAGGTTTTTTTTATCTTTATTGTTAGTGCTCGATTCTGCCAGTTTTGTTTAGTATTAGACATTTTTAGTTATTTTGTTGTTCAGAAATAAGAATTGTGCATTTTTTTTAGCTTACAGATTGTAAAATTACGAACATTTACCTTGGAGGGAGGTTTTTCTATCGGTGGTTTCGTAGCCATTTTTGTGTCTTCCGAGATCTCTTGAGCTTTTTCTACTTTCGGTGTTTCAGTTTTTTTAACAACTGGTTTTGTATCTGCTCCTTTGCTGCTGGAGTTGGTAGCGCTCTTCTCATTTGAAGTTTTATCATTGGTTTCCGTATTATTTGTTTTTAGAGTACTAGATTTCTCTGTAGGTTTCTTGTCTACGATAGTTACAGATTTTTCTTTGGTTTTGTCATTATCTATAGTTCTAACACTTCTTAAAGTAGGTTTCTCTGGGACTTTTTCAGTACTATTTTTCTCTTCATTCGCTTTTGCTTTAGATGTTTTATCTACCGATGATTTTAATGCTGATTTTGTAAACCTAGGTTTTTCATCGGCAGGTCTCGATGCTTTGTCTGCAGACTTTGCTGCTGATGGTTTCACCAGCTTTTCTTCAACTGTCTCGGATACACCATTTTCAGGTTTTTCAGATTTTTCAGGTTTATCAGGCTTATCTGTTTTTTCTTTTATAGTCGTCTGCTTCCTTAACGCGGCTGGAAAATCAAGTTACATTATTACTTAAAGCATGCTATTTTTTGAAATTGACGGTTAAAAGGCGAAGTGGGATTTGTTTAGGCCTTTAAAATATTACTTCGCCTTATCAGCAAAATTTGCTGATTTAGAAACGTATTAATAAACTAAGTATCCTAAAAACAAATCGTCTATCTCACTTCACATTTCTAGCGTCGATATAAACTATGGAAAATACATGTTTCAGATTTTTAAGACGTCACATTTTCATAATTTACGAGTATGTTTGGACAAGTTCTATTTATAACCTTTCCGTATTTTTGTTGTAATTGACGCCAAAAAATGGCATCACGCTGTTTTCATAGAGTACTCAATAACGTCTTAGATTGTTTTACAACTTCCTAGGATGCATTTTTCTAGTTTTTTCGAGTTGAAATTGTAAAATTGATAGAAGCACGTGTTACGTCCCCGGCGCGGTGCATTTTGATAGCATTCGCGTACGTAAATAAACATGGCCGTTGCCAAGATGGCTGACCTTCGCTATTTTAGCGCGGTTACTTGTCAAAATTTCCTATTTGATGGCCATGGAGATACATTTTTGTAGTCGCGAGAACATAATCGTTAAATTTGTTTATAATTTCAGTAATCATAAGGATTGGATAAATTTTACTTAGCCATCAGGAAAAAATATATTATTAGGTACCCCTATTATTTTATCGACGATAGCTACCAATGACATGATTCATAAAACATTAGTTTTGAGTAGCTAAATTACAAGTTCGTATTTAAAAACAATATCAATCTGTTTTCAGAAGAGGAAATGTCATATTCGAAGAATGGTTAGAGTGCCAAATAACACATCTTCGACAGGAAATGTAATTTAATAATGCTAATTCAAACTACAACTAAAAACGACTCCTCAAGAAGAAGAGCTAGAGATGTCACAGAAATGATAATTAATAGTTAGAATTAGTAAGGAGATGTTTCCGAACTTGCAAAATGTCCATGCCAAATTTCTGGGATCTAAAATGTTGCAAATTTATACTGAAAACATCTCAAATATCCTCTACATAAAAGCTACATAAAAAAATACTGATTTGTAGAACGCAATCAAAATTATATTTAAGGTTAAAATATAGGTACCATCCAATCTCGTCAGCATGTTTCTGTTATATCCTATAACTTTAAACGAGCAATTCTTGTATATTCATTCATTTCTATATGTATACGAACCAGCTATCTCGGAAACGACTCTAACGATTTTCATGAAAATTTATATTTAGACAAGGTTTAGAGTTTTAAGTTTATCCACATAGGTGTTTTTCCCGGGGCAACGCTATTTTCCAAGAAAAAAAAAATTAAAACCGGGATATTTGAATTCTTACTTACTGAATAATCCAAGCAAAGTTCGGTCGCCCAGCTAGTATGTAATAATAGCATTACTTTTATATGCAAATGCTGTAAGTTTGAATTTGGCGACGCTTTGAATCCCGACTTTGGTGGCAAGTCACATTAGCTGAGATTATTACCACAAACAAATAATAGCTAAAAATTCTTATATTTTTCTAAAGTACCTAATGGAATCTGAAACGGACCTCTCAATTTTGTAGGGACGTCACAAGGTCTATTATAATATTACAATAAAATCTTAAACTATAATCCGAACTTGTTCGTTTGTTTTGTAAAAAGTCTGTCTCGCCTAAAAATACCTCGAATCGTCGGCGTCGGCCAGCTGAAAATATCTCCTCTTCACATCTTTAACCTTTATCGAAACAGAAAATAAATACGGCAAAATGTTACTAAAGTTTTAAACTGCATTTTATGCACCAAAGGACAGTGACCTGTGTTTGTTTGGCATTGTTTAATAAGACATCGGGCATTCCTTTGACTGCATGATTTGGCCGATTTAAAATCTTGAAAAGCACTGTTGTGCTTGGGCTTTGTCTTGACCTACTCGTGAATTTTACGGCTTTTTCATGTATTACCAGCCACAGCATGAGTTTGTTTATTCTTATCGTTAAAATTGAAATTGATGTTATTCTTTTAAATTGACGACGAGTTTATTCAGACATCCGTTCTGTTTAAAACGTGTATCTACGTTAATTTCGTTTTAATTCTACTGACTCCAATACAAACTGACGTCTATCCACTTACTGTAAGTATTGCTGGGGAAGTTAAATTTAACCTCCTAAATCACAAACACTGTGCCGACTCAAAAACACAAATATCAGTCAAACTATGGCTCAGCACGTCGGGACATGGGCACAAGAACTTCACACGGTTCCAAACTCCAGACTACCAACTTCTCAACAGTTTCCGAGAGTCAATTATTCTGAACTCGTGTCTCCTGCCAAAGTTTCGGGCAGGTGCTGACGTCATCACTCTGTATACATCAACAACACACCTACAATCACACATTTACAAACATCATGCACTGTTGAAATATAGCCACTCGCGGAGAGGCATAAAATTAAAAAGTATTTGATTTATTTACCTACGTTTTAAATGTGATACTTTTAGTTTGAACATATTGAACATTGAATTCCTAGCTATGTAATTAGATGCTGATTTTTGTCCGTTAAATCATTGGGTATGTAGGTACTGATGGTTTCAGAGAAAATTAAATTAAGCCAGTTCCCGGTTTCCGGAGGTAGGTAAATATTATGTTCTGTTTTCATAGATCTCACCAGTCGTTATCGCAAAAAGTAATAACACAAAACCGAAACTAATAAAATAAAACTAAGCTGCGAGAAATTAAAGTAGGTCAAACTATAATTAGGTAAGTATAAGTACGTGTTAGATGGTCTGAATCCTAAATTCTTGTACAATATAATAGCAAATTCTGGTCCCACTGATAGCCGTACTGTCTCCGGCCTCTAACGTGGCAAAATTTGAGGTAGTTAAACTAACTAGCCACTACATACAACCCTACAAAGTCTGGGAACTATCAATTTTTACGATGGCCAGACCGAGCTATGTGGTAGGTATTTCATGAACCTATTCAATAAATCCTTTAGCTTCAGCAGAAGTAAAATTTAATTGAAACGATACTCGATTGCGTCGAATCAAGCTTTTGTAAGAGTTCGAAAAACATTGATTGTTTTACGCCTACACAATGATTGCTGCAAAGTCTCCCATCGGGTAAACAGTTTGACGTTCGCGAAAGGTCTTCAATGTAGGCGTTTGTGACGTCACGATGCGATGACGTCGGCAGAACGTAAACAAATTACGAGAACAAGAATGACAAGTAACCGCTTTAATTAGATCAAATTTAGAACGTGACTACAGGATACGTATGGAGTCAAGATTACATGGCGCCATTTTTAAGGGGGAGAAATGTTAACTTTTGATCATTGACGCTTGATATTTTTTCTTCTGCAATAACTTGTTCCTGATAATAGGTATTACCGCTGAAAATTTCGAATTGTTTTTGACTTTACGAGATTCATAGTTTTTTATCGATTTTTTATTTTCGAGCGATATTTTTAACTGGAACGCCCACGCGGTGGACTGGTCTTATATCACGCTAGACTGAAATGTAGAGATGAAAATAAAAGAAGAAGCCTATGTTCATCAAAAATCATACATTCACATTTATTTTTATAGGAGTGAATTCAGAGTGAATTCCCTATCCAAAAGGGTACCGCTGCTCTAGAGTCAACAAGAATACTTACGCTTCAACGTTTTGGCTGCCGGCGGCGCTGGAGCCGGCTCTTCGGCTTCCGATTTTGTCGCGCTTTCAACAGGCTTTAACTTCTTCTGCATCCACGGTGGCGGTGCTGCGGCATCCTTGTCTTTCACCCACGGAGGCCTGAAGGTCTCTCGCTTCACCGCCGGCTCCTTGTTCACGTTACCAATCGGCATTGTGAACTGGTTAAAAGAAGGAGTTACTTGAGTTTACTTGCTTTATGTTTAAGAGTAGAACGTACTTAAAACGTGTTGGTGTAAACGTGTATCTAAGTGTAGCCTACGTGATCAATGAATGTACTATACGACTGAATCTGGATGTCTGTCTAATGTAATTATCGATGGTATGCACTATGTCAAGGTGTAAGCAATGCGGCTTGTTAATAATACACAATGGCGACAACCGGAGTTTTAGAATGTCTCCCCTGAATAAAATAAATCATCTTACGAGTGACACCGTGAGGAATTCTGTACAAATTATTTCTTTGACCAGTGACCTATATTTCTGTAGAAAATTAAGTGACTAGGTAAATATGACTTTCGCTGAATTTCGCCAAACCTACGTAGTTGTTTAGTTGTGAGCTCCATTCATTCAATAGGTATTATTTTTAACGCACCCGTCATCTGTTCTACGACTCTTATTATAAACACTTGAAGGCGATGAAACGATGTTTTCCGTAAATTATATGCACGTTTTAACGACGACGTAGGTACCTATGTTATATTTATCAGACATCCTTTCGGCGTTTTGGTTACCCGTGATTTGCCTGATATAAGCTAGGATTTATCCTGAAAATTACAATACCTAGATAGGTTTATAGATAGAACTACCCGGAAGGACATAACATGTTTTGAGTTTCTTAATTAGAAAATATTCTTTAACATACGTATAGGTGTGCATTCCTATTTTTAGGAAAGTAGGTAGCTATATTAAATGAACTAGGTATCTCCGTAGTACAAGTTTGGATTTAAATAGGTTAGATACCTAATACGTATCTCTATACGTATCTACCGTAGGTTATACGTTTTGTGTGACTATTTAAATTTATTCTGTGACATGCATAAAGACATTCATTATGAGTATAGCTAGTTTTTTTAAATGAAATATACCCAAAGGATGAATTTTATAAACAATCACAAATAAGTATGTATTTCAAAGCCTAATTTCTGTTATACATACATACATACAGAACTATGTGCATACAGAACTTTACCTACATTCGTGTGATAATTAAAAAAAAACCGGCCAACTGCAAGTCGGACTCGCGCACGAAGGGTTCCGTATCAAAAAACGGCAAAAAAAACACGTTTTTTTCTATGAGAGCCCCCTTCCATTACTATTATAATTATTATTTTGTTTTTAGTATTTAGTATAGTATTTGACGGCCGGATAGCCCAGCGGTTAGAGAACCTGACTGTGGTCCCGGGTTCGATCCCCGGTCGGGGTAGAATGTTTGTGACTATGATGAATACGAATGTTGCAGTGACAATGCAAAACACAATAATCCGTGAAAATTTTAACCGCCTAGCTATCACGCTATGGCTATAATGATAGCCACTAAAACGGCCAAAATAGCACGTTTTTTGTATGGGAGCCCCCCTTAATTATTATTATTTTGATTTTAGTATTTGTTCTTATAGCGGCAACAGAAATACAGCATCTGTGAAAATTTCAATAGCCTAGCTCTTACGGTTCTTGAGATACAGCTTGGTGACAGACGGACAGACGGACAACGAAGTCTCAGTAATAGGGTCCCGTTTTCACCCTTTGGGTACGGAACCCTAAAAACAAAGATGTGTCGTTCAACTACTGTTTCTAAATCATCGTTTTCGAGTGACGTCTTATTGTTACCTGCTCCTTCCTTATGCTTTCTCTAATCGCGTCTAACGTTATCCACAGAAGAAATGGATTGGTGATATTCTAAGCCCGAAAGCTCACAAATTTAGATGACATTGATTTTTGATCCCGTTTGCCACATCCTAAATGAGTCACTATTATCATGTGGAAAATACTTGGCTACTGTTCTGCTCCATTAAGCATTATAATTTAACGCTCTGCCAAAGCTAGGTACAAACATCATACATTATACCTAGGAAGCTAGGAACACTCAACTCAACTGCTGTCTAGTAGTTGTCAGTATAGTTATTGGCGTATAACTTAGGAAGATTTTTGTAGTCTGATGTCGAAGAGAATCAGAGAATTTTTTAAACAAAATTTAAAAAATATTTATTTTTACACGGGACTTAATCACGGTATTTTTTAATTATCTCTCTATAAATATGTGTGAGAATCACGAAAGTTTAAAACAGTATAAAATTTAAAAATGTTTTTGCACTTCGTGTCTAACTTTTTCTTTTTAATTTCCTTGTATTTCACTGTACTGTATTTAGGATTTCTACATACATACATATTCTCACGCCTGTATTCCCATGAGGGGTAGGCAGAGCATTTATAGGATTAGGATTTCCTACCTCTACATAATAAAGAAACCCTTTTAGGATCAATTTGTTGCACGCCCGACGCCCGTCTGCCTGTTTGTTAACACGTTCACTGCGGGCGGGCCGATTATCGGCCCGCCGCGGTTTTTCACCGTGTGCGGGCGAACAAAAGTATGTCCCTCCCGCTGGTGCGGAACGAGTATCTCAGGTATTTGAAAGAGTTCGACAGAGCCAAGTATATATTTCAGATTGTGGTTAGAAATGTAGGCATTTTCCATCAAAACATCACGGCAGGCCTTTTTGCGACCTGCTCGCACTGGCGGTAAAAAACATCCGTTCTGTGCGGCAGCGGGCCTATCGCCGACCGCCACTCGAGATGACCGCCGGCGGCCCGCTGCCGCACAGAGCGTACGCGCAGTCATTTAGTGTTGTGCGCGCTATCGACCTTATTAGACGTTCAGCATGGAACACAACACACCAAAAATAAAAATACTGGAAAACAGGGTTGTTGTCCCAGCCGCCTTTTTCGACGATAGCGATGATGAGGAAATATTTCCTACCAAAAAACAGAAAATATTCGATACGATTTTGGAGGCAAAAACAAACACAAGTGGTAAGTTTTGTTTACTAACTTATTCCTTTACATTTATAAAGTGTTAGTTAGGTACCGAAAACTGAGAGGAGTGATTCAGCCTATTGTTCTGAGTTGATATCAAATGGGATTTTCCGTTGGCACTTCAAATTTTTCATGTCATGGGTCGTGTTTCAAAGAAACCCGTTCGTTATAAACTACACCTTTATTGTCCCACTGCTACTAAAAATATTTCAATAAAAATATTTTTTCATCAAATACTAAGTACGATGTTTTACTATCGATATTCCCTTACTTTTATCTGTCCCATCACTACTAAAATTACCTTCTAGTGCGGAACGGGCCGCCGTCGGCCTGCCGTTTTCACTGGTTAATTTCTCATTTCCTGTTTATCAGATCCCCAGGCGAATCGAACCTAAGAAGGTCGGTCTCAAGGTCATTCTCACAGTGAAAAAAAAAATTCAATTTATCATGTTTTGACAAAGTTGTAGACCTTAATTTCACGTTAGTGCTGGCGGGCCGCTGAAGGCCCGTCACGCACTGGCGGAAACACAGCGGTAGGTCCACGTCGGCCCGCCGCCGCACCAGACGAAGGTTTATGATTTTACTTCCCGCAGCTAAGGTGTTAAAACCCTTTTTCACAGATATTCGTGGAAAATTTGACATTGAAATTTGTAGAAAATACTAAATTAAAACTGTTAAAAAATAAACCCTCTAACAGCCGGTCCCAATCAGTATATCGATAGCTCAGCTTGCTAGAAATGAAATAACATCCATACAGGTATAAGGGACCGGTCGTAAATCTATGCAACCAATAAATGCGGTAGATGATATCGTGTCTCGAGCCCATGCCTACATTTGCAAAGGGACCCAAAACCTATAGAGTACAATCATGAAACTCGGAATGAGGCAATGTTGCGTACAATTTGATTCCTGACTTATTAATGCAGCTGATGTCCTAGACGATGTTTGAGGACAACGGTAATAAGTTTGTCTCTCAATCCGTTATATTGTTAGTAACTATGTTTATGTTTAAAACGGCTATGCAACGGAGTTCTTTAGTATCGGAGACCTGCAAACACTTAACAGGTTTTTTATTTTCTCAAATTTCATCGAAATCCCTCGTTAAATTTAAAAATAGCATGGTATATAGTGATTGAGCCCCGAGGCTTATCTCTTAGATAGTTAAATATCAAAACATAAATACATACATACATACATACATATCCTCACGCCTGTATTCCCAAGAGGGGTAGGCAGAGCACATGAATTCAAAAATCCAGTGCCACGTTTAGCAATTTCAGGGTAACCAGAAAATTAAACGTGATATTGCAGTGACAGGTTGCTAGCCCATCGCCCACAATACACTAACCCTTTCCCAGAGTCGACTCTTACGACACCCACGGGAAGAAAGGGGGAGGTGCTATTCTAACCCGGCACCACACGGGGCCATAAATGATGAGTAGATATGTCCCTAGGTAGATCATAAAAAAAAATTGTCACTTTAAGGCTCGTCATTGGTTACCCTGAAAGAATGCTCACTTGGTATTTTTGCATTACCTATTAATACTACGTAACTCTACTTCAACTTGTGGTCAAACTTGTATGAAGTAGTGGGCACGATCAACAAACGCCTCGTTGACGATAAACCACAACTGTTCAGACATTCCTAAAGACGTGTTTATACAAATTTTGAAATAAACCCAGCTATTTCTCTTTCGCAGCTGCTAACAGAAACAAGCGCGATTATGAGATTCCTGGGATAATAACAGCTCTTACTTAGTTCTAGATGCGTGGTAAGTGTGGAGTGTTGAAAGTTGAAAATTACGCACTTATATGTTCACACGTGACACGGCACTGAGTTCAACTGATCATATTTTCGACGGTACCGGAAGAGAAGCCCGGAATCTTGTCTCGGGAAGCGACCACGAGCGCGATCCGCTCACGACTAGCGTCGGAATTTCATGACTGAACAATCCTCTGGAACTTATAAATAGGCGCGTCAAGACGGCACGAACCATGAAAAGTTTAGGGATATTACATGTACTAGTTTTACGATATGTTTCATTCACAGATAAAATTTAATATAACGTGAATATTTGGTGTTTTTTTTTACACGCTTTATCATGACGTAACCGTTTTTTTCCCGTTCCATTTTTACCTGTTACCTGTAAAAATAAAAAACGAAAGTTAATTGAATAATACTTTTTCCGTAATCGGAGATAAAGAAATCTGAATATCGTTGCCTAGATCTACGGAAATGACATTTCAGGGGGACGGGTTTCAAATAAAATGGAACGTCCAGTCGTTCTATTTTCGAATCTTTCGCGGTACGTACCGCTCATGGCGGTCGAATGCTCGCAGTCTCCGTAACAACGCTATAAAATGTATTATTTTTAAGATTTTTAGCATAAACACTGTTAGGTGATTATTCACGGGCGAAGTGGGATAAGGCCTGGCGAGGCGCTAAATGAAATTTGTAGATATGTCCCTACTACCATTTCCATAAAAGATACACGAGGCGAAGATTGAACTTTTGTCATACAAATTTCTCCAACAGCGGGCTTAGCTTAGGAAGGCGCGAGTAGAGATTAGCGCGAGACCATACCTGTAGTGTAGACTATACCTGTAATTTTATCTAATTAAAGACGTTAAAAAATGTCAGGTATTCTTATCCTGCGCGCGTGTTGTTGTCCTAAATCTACTGCCGTCTTAGCGCGACAGGGCGCGAGTAGACTACACCTGTCACTGTCTAACTAGAAACATCAGAAAGTAACAGGTAATCTATTCCGCGCGCGAAACGACTTGCGCATTTTGCTGTGCTAAGCCTACGGTCTTACTCACCTCCCCGTTACAAAAAACCATTATATTAACATGTCTGACTTGCCCTGCTTGACAGCCGAAAATCGCAGACAAAGTATCCATGGCCAAACAGATCACTCATGCCTTATTGAACCTATACCTATCCTGTACCGTAGTAAGAAATCTTTCTGTAATCACCTCGTCTTCCTGTCAATTTGTAAGATATGGCGGTTCATTTCCTGTGTTACTGCCGCGCCTGCGCGTAGACGACTTCGTCGCGCTTGACTATTGCCACTCCCGTAAAGACCAGCGGTGTGTAAACATGTAAGTATAATTGTTCGTCTATAAGCAAAAGTGCTCAAAATTAATCAGTTATTGCACGAAGTAGGTATACGACAAGATGGGGTAACATTAAAAAGGTAAAAGTACAAGTCCTACAAACATCCCTGAATTGAGTTAAAAATGTGTACGCATAGGTACCTAGCCATTGCGCCTGAATTCACAAGTACCTAGAATAGATTAGAGCACACGAGGTGCCTAAACTATGGACTACAGTCTACGGCATCTAACTAGGCAAGATTTTAACGGTGTTAGTGGTGGGTAAGTTATGAAAGTACGATCCTAATTATATCTCTTTCGCATCATTCACATTTATATATGTATTTTATCTCTTCATACAAGCTCGATGGTTTCGGGTAGGACCTACTCTCTGTTTCTAAAACGTCCCACATTTTGTTAATGGAATCCATTGAACGAACAGAATTAATCCAAGCGAGGAAAAAAAAATGTTTTATTATAAGTTACTTGTATATGTATGTTATGTAGAATACACGAAAAAAAAATTACTCTCACGTAAAGTAGCTATATTCTAAAGCAAAATTTTATTCGGGTTTTGTTGAATCAGCCGGTCAAGGCCAAATAATTAAATGCCTAGTTAAGCTAAAAAATAAAGTTAAGTACAGTCGCGTGCAATAATATGTAAACGTTTTCTTATTTTCAAAAGTATGTATCCACATAACGTATCTTAATTATGTATACAAATTCACCGTACAAAATGATGTGAATTTGTATACTTAATTAAGATACCATATGTGGGTACATATTTTTGGAAATTAGGAAACGTTTACATATTAATGCACGCGACTGTACTTAATGCACCATCTGAAAGGTTCCAGTTTATGCAATGGTACCTGTTTTCAGGGAACCCCCTTATCTATGCCCATTGACATCGATTCGTCGACTTAGGATGATAAAATAAATCACGACACCGATTTGTTGATTAAAGTAAAATGGATGATTGTTGATGTTGCGTCATATTGTATCCGGTTGAATTTTAACCGAAGGACCAAAAAGTTTTTTGGTGAGCACATGTTTTAATCTTATACATATAAAAGTATGAAAGCATTATTCGAGACTTCAGGCATTATTGTGTCTTCCTATTCGCAATTCTTAACCGCGATTTTATATCCGTAGGCGGGCGTTTATTCGAGCGTTTCAACCGCCTCATTCATCTGCCTAGATTTCATAAGAATCTGCTGTAGATTTTGATATCGTTTTTGCCTATTTGTCTAGAGTTCCTGTTCCTCTAATAGATGACTAAACGCTGGTATCATAATATTATTCCATTTTTACAAAAAAAATGGCCAGATGAATTAAAACGGTTGAAACGCTCGAAGAAATACCCAGGCCGACCTTAAACCCGTAAGTTTTACTTACGTAAGGACGGAGATATCTGCAAAAAAGAGAGACGAACATTGCTGTCTTATTCTAACTTATAGCTGTGTCCCTACTTATGTAAGTAAAACTTACAGGCGTAGAAGGCCGGCCATACGATATGGATAGCGTAGTCTTTGCCTGGAAGTATTAAAAAACTACTTTGTTTCACGTAGACAAATTAGATTTTGCTCTATCTCTTGAAATTAAATCACTCTTGTTCGAAGTATTGTTATCACAATCGAATTGACAACGATAAGATTTGGCTGGTAAAAGTTTTCGATTGCTGAAAGTCATGTACGATTAGATTTAAACTTGACTGATTGGGGAATAAACCTCTAGAACGTATGCTAATCTTAATTGCTTGTACGACTTTGATTTAATCATGACGTGGAAAGTATTATCGACCGGTGTATCTATCGAAATACTTCAATACAGACATATCTACCTATTTATTATAATGGATTCTTCCATCTTTGCAAACCTAAAACTTTGCTAGAAGTGGCTGCAAAGGGTGATATTTGTCTATGTCACGTTTCGTGTGCTCTGCCTACCCCATTTGGGAACACAGGCGTGATTTTATGTATGTACAGTCGCGTGCATTAATATGTAGACGTTTCCAAATTTCCAAAAATATATACCCACATAATTAAGATACCTTATGTGGATACATACTTTTGGAAATTAGGAAACGATTAAGTACATGTCGGAGGGGACTACCGGAATTAGGCGGAAAGCTAGTTATCATCCGCCATTCTTAATAATTCACAGACAAACAATACAGATTGGTATTCGATATGAAACGTGGACAATTCTGGCTCAGTCTCCCTCCAAGACCGTTGTCCATTTTCCAACAGCCAGACTAATCCCAAACGATGACGGCTGTCAATGTCCTCGTTTGACGTCTCACATGATACCAAAGAGGTTTCGCACTATCGAAGCGCCACCTCCTTAACATACATATTATTGCACGCGACTTTACGTATTATTTACGTACATTTATAATTTGCGCTCTTAAATGTTCCAATACGTACCATACATAGGGTCAGGGAGGGTACAGTTGCTCGAAGGGAACAGTCGCTCGAATGCACTGTGCTGGAAACTGAAAGAGCTATCTATCTGTCCTCTACGTTAATAAGAAGCGTTAGAGATGCGATCGTGTTCGAACTAATCCGTGAGCCGCTCCGGCGCCGCACGGTTGTGTGATGACGTGGTTTGGTTTTTACTCGGCCGAATTTACATTTTCACGAAAGTTTGACCTTGTTTTTTAGCTAAACTTTTGTAGGATTCTTAATTACTGTTGTTTTTGTCGAAAAGTATGACTAATCTACTTGGTATTGACTCATAATTCAGTGCTCTAGGTCTATGCGTTTGTTTCTAATTTGATCATTATTTCAAAATGACGTCAGGGTCAACAGTGGCTCGATTTGGAGAAGTACACACTGGCTCGCGAGTCACTGTGTACGTATGAAATTATAGGAGCAACGTAACGTGTGTATCATAATAATTACGCAAGTTCTAGATGAACAGTCATTATAGATAGGTATTATATCAAAATAGGTCATCATTCACCATTTACTGGTAGTACACAGAGGCTTTTTTCAGTCCGTAGCCACTGTGTACTGTTAGAACCACTGTATACGGAGGGTAGTACACAGTGGCTCGAGCCACTGTGTACTGTTAGAGCAACTGTGTACTAGGGGGTACTAGTCACTGTGCACCTATAGTAGCACACAGTGGCTCGATTCCCATTTTTGAAAAAAAGTCCTTTATTTCTTTTTCGGTGTAAGTTATGGGAAATCTATTTACTACATATAAAACTTGAATAATGAACGCTGCTTTGTGTCCAGAAAAAATTGTCCAATCACTTACACTTTTGATACTATAGCTCGTTGAAAAAATCCTAGCGACTGTACCCTCCTTGACCCTACATACAATCTCGCCTATATTCTCAAATGGGGTAGGCAGAGCACTTGAAACGTGACATAGACAAAACCATGTATGTGACTATTTCACGGTTCCCAGCTACTTCTAGCATAATTTTAGGTTTGAACAACAGACGGAAGAGGTACTATAATAGTTACAGGTTGCTGGCCTGTCGCCTAAAGCATACTTATAACCTATTTCCTTAGTCACCTCTTACGACATCCACGGAAGAAATAGAGAGGTGTTATTCGACATGTTTCGGGCTTCGGCAGTAGCTGGTGCTAAACGCTCACTGCACGCCACCGCGACCGCGAATAGACCAAGTGGCGCGTAGTGAGCGTTTGGCATCAGCCGCTGCGGCTCCTAGATCAAGGGCTCCGGATTAGCCCTTTTTGCTAGACAAGTTTTTATCAGATACTTCTTTCAGCTGCAGTTGCTGCGTATGATACAAACATGGTAGGTATTCATTGGATAACTAGGGATATTAGAATAGAAAAGGTAACTAAGTAAGTATTTAGGGACTTACAATTACGAATGCAAGCGAACAGCTGTATTCAAACAAACGAGAATAAAATTCCGTAAGATTAAGTCACACCTTTATACCCATGGGAGATATCTCTCCAGGCATATGTCATGCCTGGGGACAGAAGTCCACAGAGAGAAAGTTAGAAGTTGTACTTAAGCAACCGATCTTCGAAACTTCGTTGGCGCGATGTATGATAACCATTTGATAGTTGGGTATACCATGGACGTTTGTAGAAGTTCAGCTATTAGACGATAGGTGGCGCTAGGGCGCTACACTAAGAGTACCGAGATTTGTCGTATGAAAAAAGCGAGAATAAAATGTACTTTGAATAAAGTCACTCTTACATATTCCTGAGTGAATCAATTTGCAATAATGTAAAAGTGCTGATTAACTACCAACAACAACGTGACTCACTACATAATACACACAATCGTCACAAATGGGGTAGGCAGAGCACAAGAAGCGTGACATAGACAAAACCATTATTATGACTATATCATGCTTCGCAGCCACTTTAGATTTAGGTTTGCAAAGATGGAAGAGGTAGAATAGTGACAATGTTGCTAGCCTGTTGCCTAAAGCATACCTAAACATATTTCCTTAGTCGCCTCTTACGACATCCACGGAAGAAACTGAGAGGTGTTATTCTATGACGGCACCACACAGCAAAGAGAGTCACTAATAGTGAACTAAAACGGATGTATCACGTTTTTATATCGAAATAAGCTCGACATGTTTCGGGCGAATTCATGACCATTGGAGCTACAAGCCACGGCAGTTGGCTCGAAACTTGTCGAGCTAAACTCTATATAAAAACGTAAATAAATAGATGTTTTATTTCACTATAAGCAACGTGACTTCATTGTATAGGATTCAATTGTGTACCTAAATATAAATCACAGTAATAAGAAATCGATTCATTTTAGAAAGTCCCCGAATGAAACAAACGGCGGAAAGGTCGCCAGTAACTCCCCTTGTTTATTTCTGAACCAGCTACTTAATATGAAGTAGGTATCATTATTTTCCCTGCCTAAACGATGGTACGGTCATTGCACGAAATTATTTAATAACAATTGGTCCTTTCATTAAAATTGGCGATTTTCCTTTCGTGCATGTAACTATCGTAACTTCCACACGTAATAAAATACGTAATAGAAGGTATACAGGGTGTCCCAAAGTTATGGGACATGAAGGGGAAGTACCTTAAATATCGTAGATAGTGTATTTTGCTCAAAGAAGACTTTATCTTATTTTCAAAAGTTAGTAATTCTGCATTCATAGATTTTCTAAAAATTACTTGCTTCGACTGGGAATCGAACCGAATAAAATGTCAAAAAAAAATCATCCTATTTTTATGATGCCAATCGAAATAATAGCTAAAAAATAATAACTCTGCTTAAGTAACATAGTATTTTAAAAGAAATGAACAACGTGAAATTAATCACTTTAATCAAATTAAAAACATGCATGAAACTGTCGTAGTGAATTAATTGGGTACTTTTGTGTAAATTTAATTAATTAAATGCTCAAAATGTGATCCGTTTTGTCTTACACAAATCACCAATCTTTTAATGAGTCTGCTGCCTGTTGCTCTTCGGACCTTACCCCATTAGATTTTTTTCTTTTGGGGATACGTAAAAGATACGAGTATGCTATACAAAAAGCGATACGGAAACGTGGGCGAGTTACAAACAAAATTGTGCCATATCACATCGAGTGTTCACCATAAAATTGTTAGAAAATCAACAGGCGGCGGACTCATTAAAAGATTGGCCATTTGCATCAGACAAGAGGGATCACATTTTGAGCATTTAATTAATTAATTTACACAAAAATATCCTCTTAGGGTGGCGGCACCAGTTATGGACGGTTTAAGTTGACAAGCACCAGTGATGGACACTTCATTCATAATTTAAAGACTGTTCCTTATCGGAACAATAATTTTCTTTTAATATTTTAGTTATGTTTTTTCGTTACAAGATGACACAATTTGTTTAATACTGATGTGGTTTTTTAATTAAATAGTTTTTATTTTGACTGGGTCCGCGATAAGCTGCCGGAATCCGAAAGCATCACCAACCAATGGGAAATGGTCTTATGCGCGACACTAGCGCCACTACCGGCCGGTCGTATTTCCTTTTTCCGCCGAGCGGCGGATTCCAAAAACAATTGCCATCTACTCACGCTATTTTGACGCTATCTTTGAGGACGATTTTACGATCGCTCCCGTTGCAATTCAATAAAAAAACAGTCCGACATCGTTATTGTTCGTGTTTTACGTTACGACATAAATTGTGAAAAACTATTGTGTTAGTGGCCTTGGATTATTTCATATGTGTGTATTAAATAGGCTGGATATTCTTGTGTATTGTGCCGACGAACTCTAGTAAACCAGGACCCGTGCGTGGCGTGTTTGCGGGACGATACTAGTGGTAAGTCGCTGGACCCAGCTTATTATACAACAAAGACCATAGAGTTGTGAATTGATTGTTGTAAAACAAATGACTTTTCCTTAGTGGGTAGTAAATAAGAGTCATTGTCCATTACTGGTTCTATGTCCATTACTGGTGCGGTCACCCTAATTGACCACGACAGTTACATGCATGTTTTTAACTTGATTAAACTGATTAATTTCACGTTGTTACTTTCTTTTATAATACTATGTTACTTAAGCAGAGTTATTATTTTTTAGCTATTATTTCGATTGGCATCATAAAAACAGGATGATTTTTTTTGACATTTTAGTCGGTTCGATTCCCAGTCGAAGCAAGTAATTTTTAGAAAATTTATGAATGCAGAATTACTAACTTTTCTTCTTTGAGCAAAATACACTATCTACGATATTTAAGGTACTTCCCCTTCATGTTCCATAACTTTGGGACACCCTGTATTATTCAATACCTATTAGGTATCTACACAATATTTTGACTTCATTAATTTTATTATGCAAAATGTTGACTGTTATAAATCCAAAAACGTAAAAAGTAGGTAGGTAGGTACATAAAATTGTCAGGAATGGTTTTTTGCTACCAAAGAAAACTGAGAAACACATTTTTTTTGCAATAGGTTTATAATTGGTTGCAATAGTTGATCCATTCTTTTCTAAAATGTTAAACATGGACGTAGGTTTCATAGCGAAAAAACGCAAATGTTATGGAATTTAGCAACATAGGTAGGTACCTATTTTTTTTCATTTGCTTACTTTTTACTTCTCGAACAACTTAATGAAGATGTGGGGAGGGCTTCGATAAAGAGATTTATCTCCAGGCAGATGTTATGCCTGGGGAGGGGACCGAAGTCCACATAGAGAAAGTTGAAAGTTATATTTATGAAATTGATCTTCGAAATTTCGTTAGTCTGATAGCTGATGACGTTGATGACATTTTGTAGAAAAAGTTCTACTACTGGATGATACTGGACTAGTGTCTCTACAAAATAATCCGTTATCAGGTGTATGCTAGTGCTAGTAGTAATTAAGAGAAGTCATATTCAGCAATTTTTTTTTCAAATTAGCTAATAGTAAATATATTTATCACTTTGTTCAAAATGGAATTTCACAAATGAATATTATTATTATTACAATTTTTTTTAATTTGTAATAGGTACCTATTAAACAATATTTTCTTAAGCTTTATGACTAACCTGTGGTCATATTCTTTCACGAGGAGGGTCCAAATTTAATAGAAAGCTGAGCGAAAATGTCAAAATTCAATTTTAAACAAATAATCATTTATAATAGCAGGTTCGTATCTTAATTTAATTAAACTACCTACGCTTCTGCTGTTTTGTGTATCTGATAATTGATAACACAAGAATTCAGGATTATTTGGCACCAATAAAATAACAACAAAAAATAAAAAAAATACTTTTTCGAAACACAAAAACTGACCGTGGGTACACATTTTTTAAGAAATCTTTAACATTGGAATATCTCAAAAATGGTGGCACATTCACTAAGCTTATTTTTTGATATTTGGTAGGTGATCTGACCCGTTCTTCCTCTTCAAGTTTGTCGTTCTGCTTACGGGACATCCTTCATGTTAGGTACAAACTTTGGCTTTAGATTAGTATTCTGTATAGGTAGTTATCTTGTAACATACCTTCACATACTTAAGCTATATTTCACCGCAAACTGTCTATAAATGTTTTACTGCGACTTCGCGAAGATGAAGCAACCCTGCTGCCACTTAGAACGTTTTTACAAACGAGTGAATCTTTGAAAATAATTTACCGTTATGTTGATATTTAAGTGACATTAAGATAATATACCTACTTAATTAAAGGGGAATCTCTTAACATCGTAAACATCTTAGTCAGAAGGAATGTTTACAAAACATGAGCTTAAAGTTCTTTCCCGCCATCTTTATGAGTCACTGTTACGTCACGAATAAGAATATTGTAGCTAATTTATTATCAATCTTAAATAATCATATCGCATAATAAAGACGTATATAAACACGAATGTTTTACGGAGAATCATTAAGAGGGTGACCAGCATTGACGACGGAAAAGAAATCCTTGTTAGGGTAGGTAAGAAAGTGTTATAAGTGTCGTTATTTTAACTAATTATCATCCTGTGTTAAAGTCAAAGCTTTATCTGTTAACAATCAAAGTGGAATTTGGAAGTTCTGTGGTTAAATGTGAGTTTTTCATATCCTTGCTTATCAATAATTATGATTATGAAATTTATGAAGAGCGTAATTTATTAGGAATAGGTAGGTACTATTAGTTATGAATTTAGGGTTAAAATACCGAATTAATTATCACATACAGTCAAGGACTTTAATTCATGAGCCACCATGGAATTACATCACAGTAAACGTCATAGTGACATCTCATCAATTATCAAGGGAAATCGTATGATTTTTTCTTTGAAAGGGTTCCATGGTGGCTCATGTAGGTACAGTCAGCTGGAAGAGAAAAGAGACCCACATTTCATGTGTCTTGTACCTACAGATCTGGTGGATAATGTTTTGCCACTTGGAAACTCAAAATACACTGGCACCTAACGCCAGTAAATTATTGTATTAAAGTGATATCTTGTTATCCATTAGTTTGGAACTTTATCATCCAGTGTCAAATGTCAAAACAAAGATCATCTTCTAATTGTTCTGGGGCCGCTTAGGGGAGCACGATAAATTAATGTTTACTGAAAAAATACGTTGGCAAGACATTTTGCACTATATCTGTACCTATGTACCTACTGACTTAATTTTTCATCACGCAGATAGACTATTAAAAATCCTATACTATACTATCAGTTTACAGTGACCGTATCACAGACTTATATCGAAATAGATGACTAGTATTATTAGATACTTCGCGTGCCAAAAGGGAGAGTATAATGCTCTTCCTTTGACGCGATTTCATTTAGTTTTGTACCACTTAGATTAGGTTTAACTGCCTAGAGACAGGACATCTTAAATAAGGCAGCGTAACCTTTGAATCGGTTTCACTCGAACTGTCAATTTCCATCACTAAAGCTCTCATGTGACGTTACAGTAGGTAGAGAAAAAGTGGCACGTTTGGTTTTCATACAAAAATGCAGGAACTCGCGGTATCCATTTCGATATCAGTCTGTGGACCGTATTCACTAGCGACGAAGACAAAGTTCACATTATTATCACAGACTCACGTATTTCATTTCTTAACTAATCTATTTCATTTCCTTAAAACACAAAACTTGTTATAACATTCTTAAAAAAAAACAACAAAATTAAAATATCACTAAAACATCGTCCCCAAGGCGCTGGCCGCAATGCCCCGCTGCAAGGCTAAACCTAGCCTTTGCGCGATAGATGTAAGCGCCAGCTCTTGAGTCACCTGATGGCAGAGCCTTTGGCACAGATCTTTCGTGTACTTATTTTATTATTGGTTCAGGCTATCATAAATACTCATCGAATTCGCACATTTTTTGTGGAGCTAAAATAACCTTACAGGTTTTTAGTTCAAAGAAAAAATACGAGATCTAAAAATAGCACTTTATTTTGAATCTTTTGGACTTGATTGACTAATTGGTGCTTCGTAGATGCTTGATTGAAAAGCAACAACTAAAAGTGAGCAAAAAGTTTGACTACTGTTTAAGAAGGCCCATGCTTGTGAGCACAAGACTAATGACAAAACCTCAACGGAGTACAATGACATCGAATCAAATAAATTAACGGTTTGATATTTTTGTCTTCACAAAAACAGCTTAAATGGAGGACGTCGTACAATGTATTATAAACATATTTTTTTGTACGATAAAACGACGCAAATAACGCATGATATTCCTTTATGGTATCTTATAGTCATTATTATCATGTACCTACACATTAGGTACTTACATAGTACTAGTATGAGGCATCGAATTCACGAGTGAACAATGTCATTATCTTTTTTTCATAAATTCTACAGCTCTGCCGATCATAACTTGGTAACCAACTGTTTTTTTGGTCAGCAGAGGTCTATAAATAGAAATAATTTTATGTAAATCGGTGAAGAACCTGCTGATTTTTTTGCAATTAAATGATTTAATGACTTGAGCAAAGTCTCGCAAAATGTTTGTCAGTTTTTATCTCGTATAGCATTGTTTGATACTAAAAGAGTGTTGGTAAAGACTAAAGACATATAAAATGTCGGAGAGATTTCAATTAAGTACCTACTGCTCATAGAGAGGAGTAAGTACTTACTGTTCGTAAATATTAGGTACTTAGATACTTAGTGTTTTAAAATCGCTAGGTACCTATGTCTAAAACATGAGATTCTGAGTAGGTAAATATAACGCCTTCTATGCGTAATTGTTACTTGCATTGCTACTTACATAAATAAGGGGATGTTTATACAGGTACTTTAGTATTTATTAATTAAGTAAATATTTCATTGACAAAATGACGATGGTGAAATAAAGGAGTATAAAATGCGGTGGCAACTAATTTTTGAGTATATTTTGAGTTTATCTACGTCATCAACTGTCAAAGTGGTTTACATCGCGCCAACGAAGTTTCGAAAATTAGTTGCATAGATTTAACTTCCAACTTCCTCTGTGTGTACTTCAGTCCCCAGGCTTCATCTGCATCTGGAGTTTTTCCCACACACCTTTAGTTAGGTTAGGTACACGAAAAGTACTTAAAGCATTTGAATCGGCTGTGTTTAGAACATAAACATTTTATTTTCAGATATAATGGCTGGGTACATTCTGAAACTCGCCTTCTTGGCTGTCAGTGTGTCGAGTTTACCACTAACGCGTAAGTTGCCACCATAAAGTTTCAGTATTCCATCCAAATCCAAAGAGTAAAACGGGAATTTACTTTAAAGCCTCGTTTTCATTTGTTCTTAGCGAGGAAACATTAATTCATAAGTACAGACATTTCATTTAGATGAGAACACATATCGTTCGGATCGAATTGTCGTGCATTTCACAGATTCGCAAACATTTGCTCTGAACAAATGTTCATTAAACAAGTGAAAACGCCCCTTTGGACTCCAATGTACGCCCTTCCGATTGCCAGTCTGTCGATCACTCAGTAAAACCATGAATGTATAGGTACTTCACATGTCAAAGCCCGGTTGGAAACCAGCGCCTATTATACCTAGGGTGACGGCACCAGTTATGGACGGTTTAAGTTGACAAGCACCAGTGATGGACACTTCATTCATAATTTAAAGACCATAGAGTTGTGAATTGATTGTTGTAAAACAAATTACTTTTCCTTAGTGGGTAGTAAATAAGAGTCATTGTCCATTACTGGTTCTATGTCCATTACTGGTGCGGTCACCCTATTTTATCCGTAAACCTAAAATTAAATTTCTATATTATTGCTCTAGGTTACAACCTTTTCGCTTCCAAACCTCAATTCCAATTAGCTATCAAAAGCTTCTAATGTCTCCTTTCCTATTTCAGTACCGCCGCTCCCTTTCAAATACTATACAAAGGTAGACTGGGGAGGTGAACCAGCTAGAGGAGGCACCAACCTCAGTCTACCCGTTCCGTACGTGGTCATCCATCACAGCTATATACCTGGAGCTTGCTTTACCTTCGAGGAGTGTCAGCAATCTATGCGGTGGATGCAGACTTTCCACATGGATACGCAGGGATGGACTGACATCGGATACAAGTAAATAGCTACTCTATTGTATTCCGTTTTAGTTTAGTTTTGCCCCCCCATTCAGAATTAGAGCCCTAGCTCACACGCTAGGGTGGCCGGAAGGCGCCGCTGGTGCATCCCTAGGGACCCCCCGACGCCCATAAATCTGGCAGGCAGGAGCCACCGGTGGGTTTTTAGTGGGTATGCCTCCCCTGCGAGGAGAGCCCCACCCACATAACCGTCACGTCGTCCCCGAGACGTGGCGGTATGCGCAAAGCATTTTCCCACCGCCCAAAAAAAAAAAAAAAGGCAAATGCCGTGCCTGAGGAATAGGGATCAAAGTCCACAGAGAGAAAGTTGGAAGTTGTATTTATGCAAGCGATCTCCGAAATTTCATTAGCACGATGTAGAACATTTTGATAGTTGACGACGTTGGTGGAAGAGTAGTAGTAGTTTCTGCTAGGTACTGGATGATGTGGTGCTAGAGTCGCTACAAGTTAAATGTTACTTAATGACACTTATTGCTGTTTCTTTTACTGTTTTCAATGCAAACCCATTACCATTTGTTGCGATGCCTTAGAATTTCTTTTAAATCGTAGGTGAATTTGACCGTTAAAATTTCAATTAAGATCCATACATTATTTTGTAAAGTACACGATAACTTTTTGGAATTTCGGTGAAATAAAAATTTGCTGTTTCGCATTATGCTGTTTGTAAACACTAAAATGCTGGTTATCGGTCTATTAAGATAATTATGAAAACCACTTAACTTTGCGATCTGATAACAATCAATCAATTAATTCATTGAATCACAGGAAGTGATTGACTCATGTGAGAATCACTTTGAAGAAAGCCGCCTTCACCATCGCTTTGTTTGATAATGAGACTTGGGTAATATCATTTGATACACCGAAAGTGAGAATGGATAAGAAATGACAATAGACAAAATGTTTTATATCATAATGGATTACGTAGAGCATAAAATCAAGGCTTTCCACGCAGATAAACTTTTGTAACTGATAAATACACTGTACTTGATAAATACATACATCGATTACTCTAGTTTAGACAGTGACACGTGCAAACTATCTCGCACACGACTAAATTCGCGCCTCGTCTTCCTAAGCCGGCTGTTTCTAGACTAGACAAACCACTCCATGCCGAGTTACGAGAATAAAAGGGCACGGTACGGTAGAGTGCAGTGCTCGGAATTAAACATAGCCAAAATTGATAGGTCTCGATTGGCGTGATGTTGATTGGTCGTATTTACCGCGCCATTGGTCCGTTGTTTGACATTTGCCTCCAGCACAGCGTCGCGCACCTGTAATTTTTGGCCCAGTCGAATGCTGAGCATTGTACCATCGCGAACAGGGATTGTTGAGCCACTTACCTATGATTGTAACTTGGTCGTGTAATACTAATCCAATAGCTGACATCTAGTCTGTCACATCGGTCATTGATTACACGTCTAAATTGCGAACAGTAGCAAGTGGCTCAACAATCCCGGTTCGTGACTGTACCTGGAATAACGTAAATATATTTCTGTCCTTTATGTAAACATTTTATTTTGTACCTTGCAGCTTTGCAGTAGGAAGTGATGGAGCAGTATACGAGGGGCGCGGCTGGCACACTGTCGGCGCGCACGCAGTTGGCTACAACGTCCAGAGCATCGGCATAGTCCTCATTGGCGATTGGGTTTGTAAGTCAAAGACCAACTGTAAGGGGCTGACAGAAACGAGATTTAACGAGAAACTGGAAAATTAAAAAAAAAGTAACATACCAAATTTTCATTATGATGGCTGGCTTAGGAAGTGCCAACATTAATAAAACCGAACCGAGAAAAAACTTAAAACCGACATGAACGCGTCAGCTACACCAATATTACTCCAGAATGAACTCCATTGAAAGAAGTATCAGTGGAGATAGGAAATACATAAGTTCCCCGACAGTTTCGTGGCATTTTCTAATGTCTGTGTACCTAATATCGATGCCAAAATCTGTTTCTAATGATGAAGGTGTAAATTGGCTATGTAACCATTTAAAAGATTTATTGCTGAGTAAAATTAATGTTGCCAAATAATTCCACCGCACCTGTTTTGCCTTGTGCATTGGATTTTGTCAATTTTGGAGAAGCGATGTTGCATGAAGTACCTACCTACCTAAAGTATGCTAGTAGTATATAGGTAGGATATCCTTCTATGTTCATATTTGATATTCAAAGGCTATTCTTAGCGGAGAAGTGACAGTGCTTGGTTTTTGAAGGAAATTATGGTGTTTTATTTATTTCTTTTTTGTCCACCTCGTCGACGAGTTTAGTGTGTTATGTTCACGTTGTGTTAGAGCAGTGGTTCCTAACCTGGGGGTAATTACCCCCGTAGGGGTAAAATGGAAATTCTAGGGGGTAACAGATGGTATTAAACAAAATAATAGTACGTTTGAATATGTGTGGTTTTAATTATTTAAAATTAGCTAGGGGTAAACTCAATTCCCATACTTGTTCACAGGGGTAGTGACATTGAAAAGGTTAGGAACCACTGTGTTAGAGACTAACATCACAGAATACAGAACAGACACAGTTTTTCCAATTGCATCATCACCTTTCGCCGCATAACAACTCAATAATATTTTAATACATTATCTGCAACAAGATTTATGATAAGATAATTTATAAACGCCGTATTTTCAGCAAACCTGCCTCCACCCAAGCAGCTGCAAACAGTCAAGGACCTCATATCGGTCGGCATCGCCCTCGGCTACATCTCATCAGACTACCACCTGATCGGGCATCGGACGGTGGCAGCCACAGAGTGCCCCGGGGAAAGCTTGTACCAAGAAATCAGCGGTTGGGACCGATTCCTGAAGCAAACACCTTCTAACGCATGACCTGATTAAATTAATAAAAAATTGCAAAGCTTACTCATGTGTTTTACTTGCTTTTTTCTGTGTGGTATCGGGTTAGAACACCTCTTTATTTCTTCTGAGGTTGTTGTGGGTGACTGAGGTATGCTTTAGGCGACAGGCTGGCACTATTGCACCTCTTTCATCTATTATTAAACCTGAAATTATGCTAGATGTAGCTACCTATAGTCATGTTTATTTTCTATGTCACGTTTCGAGTGCTCCGCCTATCATATTTCGGAATATAGGCGTGATTTTATGTTTTACTTGCTTCTGCGGAGTTTTCTTGCCTATTTGGTCACATCCCGCCGACAAGACATCGAGAGATGTCTACAGTGCTTGCCGTTGAATTTGAAATCTTAAAATAAACAGAGTGTAGGTAGCTACGTTATTTTTAAAAGGAGCAGGAGGGAATCTCCCTCAGATCTTAGCTACTGTTCTAACTCTAACAAACTCTGGCGGCGCTCTAGAGTATACACCTAACCCTCATTTCTAAGCCTAAATTCTATTATTGTTTGGTTTAATTGACCCTTAGGCCTCTTTTCCACGGACGGTTTTTAGCCGTAAAAAACTACGGTTAATTAACCGTATGTAGACACGGTCGTCAGTGTTGTATGGATCACTATATGGACGCTTGTTGACGGACACGGCAGAACTACGGTCCGGCGCCGTTAAATGGTTAATTAACGGTAGTTTTTTACGGTTAAAAACCGTCCATGGAAAAGAGGCCTTAGGAACAAGCGATAATCAGAAACAAACTTTTAAAACTACTTCTTAGGTGATTCCCTCGATAACTCACTTACGACTCTTACGAGGAAGACTCGAGTATTTGTTACCGCAAAGCAAACTGTCAACGACATTTACACAGTTCGGGGTTGAATCACAAAAAGTAATCATACCTAAATAAATTAAATACATATTTGAGTTTTAGGTATACTCACACCTAAGCGTTGCTGCAAGTGTACGGACAGCTGCAGAGAAAAGTAACCCCCTGATAATGAAACATTGTATGGGCGGGGGGTTACTTTTCTCTGCTGCTGACTCTACATAAAATTCCCGATTTCAATATTTCTAAATCGAGATTTCAGGTAATCTGCAACTGGGCCTTAGAATTAGAATTGAGTACGTAAGTACATTTAATTTTGTTAGGCGAAAACGCAGGACCGAGTTGAGTGACGTGCTATAGGATAGAAAAAAAGAAGTTTCCTTTATCCATTATTTCAATGGATGGGGCGATTTTTTGCAATGTGCTAATTTCAAGAAATTAAATGACGTGTGTTCATAATCGGTATACGATACCAATATACCTAGGTACAGGGTTTTTTATAACACCCTTTTTATGGTTTAGAGTTTCTCTTAATTTCTTCCGTGGATGTCGTAAGAGGCGACTTAAGAAATACTTAGGTTAAGTTAAGGTATATTTTATAGGCGACAGAAGCTAGCTACTGTCACTAATATGCCTGCCATCTTAAAAAATGCAAAATATTTTTTTGCGTTTTGTGTGTCCTACCTACCTCTTTAAGATTATAGGCGTGGTGTTTATATCATGTATACGTATGTTTATCAAAAAGTTTTTATGGCTTATTTAGAGTACTTATCTCAGTCGAAACATTTTGAGATAAACTCGATAATGTTAAGATGGAGTTTATTTATACGTTTTATTACTTGACTAGGTAAAAGTGAGCATGACAATTGTTTTACTTTTAAAGATCTACCTACTTAATTTATAACCGTGTACAAATACTCAAAATCATTAATTTAATAGACATTCTTACAATCTAAGTCCAACAACAACCCATAAATGGTAGGTACCTACAATTTGACAGATACCTACTATTTAATAAAACATTTCATAAAGCTACATTGGTAGGTATAAAATGTGTACCGACCTCGCCACCTATCGTCTATTAGCACGACTTCTACAAAAATGTCTACGTCATCAACTGTGTCAGTTTTCTACATCACGCTAACGAAGTTTCGGAGATTGAATGCATAAATACAACTTCCAACTTTCTCTCTGTGGACTGCGGTCCCCACGAGAGGCGGAGAGAGATCTCTCTTCTGGAGACTTTCCCACAAATGCTTGACTGTATTTTTAATTGTTTTATAACCTCCTCCCCACCCCAATGATGGCAGATTATATATTAAAATACCAAATATTTGCTGGGAACTAATGGTTAACCGCTATTTTTTTAATAGCCCTCTTATCGTTTCACAAGGTCACGTAAAATATTTATAATAATCCAATTATACCTACAAATGCGTCTCAATTTCCTGTTCTTTTCATTTAAAGGCAAAACCACAACACGAGAACAGATGAGTTAGGTACCTACTGTGTTCGGTAAATACTTGAAAACGGTTATCACCGCACTTCGTCAACTTGGGTATAAAAGCAGAATGCACGCTTTTTCCTTCAGTTGCAAAGTTGCAGTCCGATTGATTATTAATTGCTTGCTTATTGAACTATCCGTTTTAACTTAAAATAAATATGACGAGAAATAGTGCGCGTTGTTTTACGGCGTTGATAGTGTTTTGTTTTCACGCGGACGCCCACCCGATCGCTAGTGATGGTAAATAAAATTAATCAGTTAATTTATATGCACGTCATTCAATGCATTAAGAGGATAGGAGTCGCACCAAACAGAAACAGAAAACAGAGAAAACAGGGGACTACGTTTGTATGGAGAAGTGGTGCGACACCTATCCTCTTAAGTATAGTTTCCGGCAATGAACTTGGGGGCAAGTTCGAACATAGATTTTGCAAAAAACGACACTTCGAAAATTCTATTCAAGTTTGATGTCGACCATTATAAATTATTTCTATCAGAGGTGCCGAAAAGGCCGCCTCGACAAGCCACACGTGTAACTGACACTTATAAAATTTGACACTTATGAAATTTGACACTTGAAGGTTTAACGCGTAACTTAGTTTTATCGTTAATAGCCCACCGAACGAAGACCAAAATTTGCCTGTCGAGGGAAATAATTCGTGTATAAGCGAATTTTGGTATAGTTGTAAGTTATGGGGTTTTAAACTACATACTAAAAGTACTGATGGATAGGAGTGGAGCTAACGGGGGGAGGGGGGTGAAAAGGTCCCGTTTTTTAGTTTTTTGTCAAAAACTCGTAAACTGTGACCTGTAGCTAAAAATTGTCTGAGACACAAATAATGTTCGTAAAATTCTCTACAAAAAAGGCATAGACATTTTTTCTCTGGGATCAATACTTCATGAGATATAGAGGAAAGTAGATGACCAATAAAGAAAACAACACATTTGTTTAAGTACGGCACGTTTACATATTTCCTAAAGATAAAATCCCAAATTATTATCTAAATCTAAAATCAGGGGCACGGCCGTGCCCCCACCAAGTCGAGCGCAAAGCAAGCACTGCCATACCATCCTTTAATGGAATCATTTCGCGGCATTTTCTGGCCCCTATTTGAGAACCTCTGGATAATACCAGGACGCTGAAATTTTCGTCATCTAGTAAGCTATAATCATTTACTTAAAATCCAAAATTTCAAGTCTGTAGGTAATTCAGTTCCGAAGTTAGGCTAAAGCAAAGAGATAAACAAGCAGAGCTTCAACCAGACTTGGCTAGTTTTTTTACAGAATGTTTTTGATGGGATTTTACTTCTTTTTGTAGAAACGCCCTCGTTATTATATTTATTTATTTTGTTAGATTTTCTTATTTAACACATTTTTGTATTATTACAAATCTTACTATTCTTTTTTCCACTTCTGATATTCTTGTACAGTAGGAACAGTCTTTCGTATTGCCCATTCGCGTTCCTTAAATTAGAAGATGTGTCTCTCTACGCTGGATTTTTGCAATTACAGTCGATTTTTTTTTATGTACCAGACCAGCTTGGGATCTTTATCAGATACTTCAGACCTCAGATTTTTGACATCAAATGAAGCGACCCACTAAGTTGAATATTTTTTGCAAAGGAGGTATGTCGATCTCTATAGTTGTTTGGTTGGGCTCTAGTGTTTTCTAATCAGGTTCATCGGGTACTCCAGATATTCGATTATCCTAAATTTTACATTTTTCCCTTTATGTAGCTGTTAATTTCTAACCATGTACCAAATTTCAGCTCTCTGAGTTTACGGGAAGTACCTGTTCTATTTTGATGATCATGAGTGAGTGAGTGAGTGTCGAAAATGCGAAACTTTGCTTTAGCCTAACTTCAGAATTGAATTACCCACAGACTTGAAATTTTGGATTTTAAGTAAATGATTATAGCTTACTAGATGACGAAAATTTCAGCGTCCTGGTATTATCCAGAGGTTCTCAAATAGGGGCCAGAAAATGCCACGAAATGGTTCCAGTAAAGGATGGTACGGCAGTGCTTGCTTTGCGCTCGACTTGGTGGGGGCACGGCCGTGCCCCTGATTTTAGATTTAGATAATAATTTGGGATTTTATCTTTAGGAAATATGTAAACGTGCCGTACTTAAACAAATGTGTTGTTTTCTTTATTGGTCATCTACTTTCCTCTATATCTCATGAAGTATTGATCCCAGAGAAAAAATGTCTATGCCTTTTTTGTAGAGAATTTTACGAACATTATTTGTGTCTCAGACAATTTTTAGCTACAGGTCACAGTTTACGAGTTTTTGACAAAAAACTAAAAAACGGGACCTTTTCACCCCCCTCCCCCCGTTAGCTCCACTCCCATCCATCAGTACTTTTAGTATGTAGTTTAAAACCCCATTCCTTACAACTATACCAAAATTCGCTTATACACGAGTTTTTTCCTCTGAGTTTGCTTCGTTTGGTGGACTATAAAGTCCTAGAGACTTTGCATTGGTCTACAAAGGAGAACTGTAGTAGGTATTATTTTTATTGTGACAACGTCCTACTGTGGGTTATAAAATCAATTGGTTCGATTGCATTTGTATAAGTATCTAGTCTTTTTCGAACTAAGTACCTACTTATCTTTTTTTTTGAAGCAGACTGGAGCCAATAGAATTGCATAAAGTTACTTCTTGATCTGTTTCAATGTACAGACTGTCTTAAATAGGCTTTGAAGGGAGATCTGAAATCGGAAATATACAGAAGACACTCCTTCATAATGTCTCATGAACACTACCCGTGAAGTTCATCGGCGAAGTAATAGAAACGAAACATTGACTGAAGCCCGAAGCGACATACACAATCGTTCAACGTAGCCATGAGCCCATTCATTGAAGTTGAACGAGTGTGTAGTGTCGCTGCAGACTCAACCCAAATTTATAGATTACTAGCTTTTGCCCGCAGCTCCGCTTGCGTTAAATTCGGGATATCACAGAAGAAATAGCACACATAGACACATATCAATTTTATAGCTTTCTACATTGAAAACTTCCACCTCTCACTTTAGGGAAATGGGGGGTTTTGAAGAGACAAAATGTAGCCTATGTCACTCTCCATGCCCTAAACTATCTCTACCTAAAAAATCACGTCAATCCATCGCTCCGTTTAGCCGTGAAAGACGGACAAACAAACAAACAAACACACTTTCACATTTATACATTGGTACGGACTTCGCCGAGAATCATTCAACTTCGGAAATCGTGTAGAGAAGATAGAGTAATAAGAGTTATTGTCTTTTAAGATGTCTCCTTCCCGTACCACACTCGGAAAGACTGGGGGGCTGCTCCCGGCACTGACTACACGCCGCTCCAGACTCCAGTCCCCTACGTGGTCATCCACCACTCCTACATCCCAGCCGCTTGCAACACCACGGCCCAGTGCAGCCGGGACATGAGGGCGATGCAAAGTTACCATCAGAGTCTGGCTTGGGGAGATATTGCTTACCAGTAAGTACCTGATATTTATCTTTCTGCTCTACTATCGTATCAAGCTTGGCGAGGACTGCGTTCAGTAATCCCGAGTTAAAAAAACCGGCCAAGTGCGAGTCGGACTCGCGCACGAAGGGCTCCGTACCAAAAACAACAAAAAACACGTTTTTTCTATCGGAGCCTCCCTTAATTATTATTATTTTAATTTTAGTATTTATTGTTATAGCGGCAACATAGTTTTCTTTCATCCAACCATGCGATGAAAAATCTGACCCCTGGTGATACCTAAGCAATGAGGTTATAGTCCGACAATTTTAAGGGTTAAAAGTAGGTAGTTCAGTTGGAAAGAGCGTGGAACGCGATAGCCAAGCGGCGGGTTCAAATCACAACATTTTTGCATTGTCATTGAATGTTGATTTATGTTCAGACTGTTAACTATGCGACAATTTTCCTACGTTTAAGTAAATAACTGTCGGAAGTATGTTATTATCGCAAAGAGCCATTAGCCTTTCGCGTTTGTAACCTCAGATTTACCTCTAGTGATATATATTTCCTCCTTCTAATACTTATAACAGTGTTACAATGTGCAATTGCAATAGGTACGTGTTCATGTTCATACCTCTGGCAACCCAAGGGTTGTGACAGGAGAAAAATAGGCAACCTAACCTTAAATACTGTGGGCTGCATGGCCTGCATGCTTTCGATATAAATCTATTAACCAAACCGATGACACATATTTATTATTTTTTAATTATTTTAAAATATTCCGGACAGAAACTTGCTAGGCAACCCATAAAAAATATATTCTTTGATTATATTAAATTACATAAAAAATGAGTTTGATCCATTAAACAGCTAGGTGAAGTCGTTGTATGGCGGGATCCTCAACCCGCTAGTAGTATATGACGTAAAAATGCAAATACCGTTTTTATTCTCTCAACTAAAATGTGCGTATAATCTGTGACATGCAAAAAGTTTTTTTTTTATCATGAGAAATCAACTGACGTCAATAGAGGAGTAATTAATGTTATTTTAAAATAAATTGTCATGAATCACGATATCCCTACTGTACCGAAATGTTATTACTTAACTAGCGAAACATTTTTATTGCAAAACAAAACAGCGCACAAAACATTTTCTGGCGATATTTATCTGATTTAAAAGTTTGTTAATTATACAAATCAGTCCAACCTTGGCTAGGAATTTGTTAATTTAATTAAAAAAAAACAAAGCTAGTTCCATCCAAAAGATATTTGCGATGACACTCTCATTCCCACGTTTAAAATTTATCACTAACATAATAGGTCATAATTGTTTAAAATTTGTTTACTAATTGTGATAACATACATAGGTATGTCAGATGACGAGATGACCTATATGACTTTTTGGTAGTAAATCTTGTACTGATTAATCATATGAAACACTTAATAATAAGATTCACCGTAAATCATAAGATTTAAAGCAGAGTGTCTAATGCCTTACAGGCAAGCTCTTTGCGACGGCTGGGTTCAGCATATCAATATCATACATAAATATAAAAACATAAATAAAGCTAAAGGAGTTAATATTACATAACATTCCGTAGCTACTTTTAGCATCATTTAATTTTTTAAATACATGAAAAAGGCTTAAAAGAGACAGGTTGCTAGCCGGTCGATTAAAGCTTGACCGAACCTACTTATTTCATTTAATTAGTGGCTATGCCGTGGTAAAGCGATGCGCGAACTTAACATACCCTCACTACTGCCAATTTAGTTTGCCGGGTCTGCAGGTACGACATCCGCGGAAAAAATAAAAGATGTCATTCTAAACCCTACACAGACCGCAAGGAGAACAGAGCATTAAGTATTATAAGTATCAGTTAAGAATCTGGCCATGTGTGAGTGACCAAGGTTCCAACTGTAAAAATAAACGTTTTTTGTATGGGCAGCTCGGGAGCCCCCCTTAAATGCTTATTTAATTATTGACAAAGCGAAAATGTAGACTCTACTGACTTCAGATTTTTGTTTCGCGCATTTAATAGTAAGAATATACTAAGAAAGTAAATTCTGTTTAATTATTTACTTTAAAAATAAATATACAACTAAATATACTGCGAATATTTCAAGTGTCTACCTGTTATTTATATGGACCCGAAAACACCAAAAAAATACGATTATTGTATGGGAGCCAGGGAGCCCCCCGTAAATATATTTTTTAAATTCAATATTTGTTTTCATAATACATACATACATACCTACATATATTCTCGCGCCTGTATTACCATGTGGGGTAGGCAAATGAATTCAAAAATCCAGTGCCACGTTTAGCAAATTCAGGGTAATCAGATGGTCAAACGTGATATTGTGGTGACAGGTTGCTAGTGGTACCAGAGCCCACGACCAAACCCATGTCTCATAGCAATACGGCAAAAACCCTATAAAATCGTTAGATTGTATGATTCCCGTGTGGTGCCGGGTTAGAATAGCACCTCCCCCTTTCTTCCCGTGGGTGTCGTAAGAGTCGACTCTGGGAAAGGGT
>BHDV01013456.1:65435-118529 GCA_005406045.1 Adoxophyes honmai
TGTATTTCCTTATCTAAATTTCTTAATCTATAATTAGAAACTATAATCCACCCAAATTGTTCTTAGTGGAAACTAGCCTATTATTGGCTATAAATATAAAGCTTTAATTTTTGTCATGTCCATAAAAGAGATGCGAACTAGTGTCAAAGTGTATGACCTTAAAGCTAAACGCATTGACAGCGAAAGCGAGGCGGCGCGACGGGGTAGCGTCACGGGTCACGGTAGCGGTTGTACCATTCGGAACGAAATGAAGGAGCGCGCACATCGCAACATCGGACCGGTCGCAAAATAAGCGTAACCAACTTATCATCACGTCACGCCGCCGCGCCGCGTCGCCCCGCTCCCGTTGTCTGCTTGGAGCTATAGGCTATAGTACGGTCAAGGATGTAGCGCCCCAGCGCCACATGCGTCGAACAGCCGAACTAAACGGTTCTACATCGCGCTAACGAAGTTTCGACGAACGATTGCATAAATACAACTTCCAACTTCCTCTCTGAAGACTTCGGTCCCCAGGCATAACATCTGCCTGGAGAGAGATCTCTCTATTGGAGTCTTTCCCACAAGGACTTTAATTCATGAGCCACCATAAATCATTACGATTTCCCTTGATGTCACTATGACGTTTACTGTGAATTGATTCCATGGTGGCTCTTGAATTAAAGCCCTTGACTGTATATGCCGGACGTTTACCTTACATTCCGTGTTCTAGTTTTGCAGTCGGCAGCGAAGGCGGCGCTTACGAGGGCCGTCCGTGGACCGCAATAGGCACACACGCCATCGCCGCCAACAGATACAGCATTGGGATCGTCCTCATTGGAGATTGGCAAGGTAAATAAATATTGTATGTACCTAAAATGTATACAGGGTGGCTGGAAATTGATCGTAAATATTTTAACCAGTGGCCAGGTATACGCGTCTGAAAACCGCTGTAAGTATTTTTTTCCCAAATTTTTTGTTAAAAAAAAATGAAAATCTGAAAATATTGCCCAATCTTTTGTACTTCGGCTCTTAGTCAATCGTGTAGCATCGCAATTGCGTTCGGTAGGTAAAATGAGAGCGCAATGTCCTGAAAATAAAAATGAAATAAATATGTTATGATATATTTTAGGCGACAGGCTATCAATCTGTCACTATGGTACCTTACAACTTAAAACGTTAAAACTATGCTAGAAGCGGCTACGGGACGGGAAATAGTCATGGTCATGTCAATGTAGAGTTTCCTTCCTACGCTCTACCTACCCTACTTGGGAATAAAGGCGTGATTTGTGTGCGTACTAAAAATGAGTGTTATAAAAAGAAAAATCGAGAAGTTAGCGTTTTTCTGGAAAATGTTTCATAGTGTCGGTATTTCTATTAAAACATATATTTATTTGCAGTGGAACTGCCACCCGCACAACAGCTGGCTACTACTAAGGCGCTCATCGCCTTTGGAGTCAAGAAAGGCTTCATCAGTCCGCAGTATAAGCTCATTGGACACCAACAGGTGTCCCCGACCGCCTGCCCGGGGCCCGCGTTGCTCCGCGAAATATCAACATGGGACCACTACTCGTCGGGATATCATGATTTTCCACCTAAGTGATTATAGTTTTCCGTGAAATTTTGTGTTTTATTCTGACCCTCGCGCCACCCTCCTATCGTCTAATACTTAGTACAATTTCTACGACATTAGCTACATGCATACATAACCTCACGCCTGTATTCCCAAGAGGGGTAGGCAGAGCACGTGAATTAAAAAATCCAGTGCCACGTTTAGCAATTTCGGGGTAATCAGATGGTTAAACGTGATATTGCAGTGACAGGTTGCTAGCCCATCGCCCACAATACACTAACCCTTTCCCAGAGTCGACCTCTAGACATCATCTAGAGATGTAGAGTACCAGATTAGCTGTCAAAAACTATTCTACGTCACGCTAACGAAGTTTCGAAGATTGCTTACATAAATACAAATTCCAACTTCCTTTGTGTGGACTTCGGTCCCCAGGCATAATATCTGCCTGGAGATCTGTCTATTCTAGTTTTTCCCACTATTATTCCTTAGAATACTAAATAAAATAAATATAAATAAATATCACTGGACAATTTTTACACCAATCACCTAGTCCCATACATACATACATACATATTCTCACGCCTATATTCCCAAAAGGGGTAGGCAGAGCACATGAATTCAAAAATCCAGTGCCACCTAGTCCCAAAGTAGGCAATTTATTATTTAACGGATAAACTTACTACTAAAGCATTAAAGTTCATAATAGGTAACTGACAAATAGGTAGGTACATTATGATTTCTGACTGTCGGAAACTGCGTAAACTGTGTAAACGTGCATTAGAAAATGATTAGTCAGACTACTGAAAACGATATTTTCTTATTTATAAGTAGGTATGTAAATATTTAGAATAGTTGTTTTGTTTCTTCCTTCCAAAATACAGGTAGGTACGGAAGTCATAATTTTTTTACAAGATAAAATACCACGGACACAATCAAGAAAATACCTACCTTGTTATCTTGCCGTTTTTCCTGCGTCCGCAGTTAAAATAAAATAAATAAGAACTCTTTAACTGTTGTAAATCTACAGTAAGGTCATTTTGTCAAATGACCAAACCAACGACTCATCACTTCCTTCTTCTCAAAACTTCCCGGAAACAATAGACAAATTCCCTCGTCACACTTTTTCCCCAAACAACAATAAAAGGAACTAGAACAATTGACTACTCTAATTAACGGGTTTTATGGAATAGTATTACTAATTACTGAAAATGAAAATCATCCTCCATGATGCGCCATTCCAATTGTTAGACAGTAAAGTTTTTCCCCTAAACTCATTTTGGATGGTTAATTTTTGAATGTTTGCTTAAGCAATTTAAAGTTTCAGGGCAAAAAGAATAAACATAAGCGAATACGTTCAATAATAGAAAGCAGATACATAATTTTAGTAGAGCTACTAGCTACTAATAGCTCTATTATATTATGCGATATATCCGTGGCACTGGATTTTTGAAATCATGTGTGCTCTGCCTACCCCTCTTGGGAATAGGTGGAATACAGGCGTGAGAATATGTATGTATGTATGTATGTATCATATAAAAAAGAAAAGTGAAAAATATTATTATTATTTTATTACTACACAATAAAAACATGTGAATATTGAAGTCCAATGAAATTGAAATAAAATGTGGAACTGATTGATTTTTGTGTATTTGTTTGCTGATTTCGCTTGAATTATATTTTTATCCAATTATTTACTTAGGTTTAGTTTTAGTTTAGGGCGCTATTACGTACGTATCTGATACATTGCACGTTCCGTTGTGGCACATGCTGGTGGCTATACCTACCTACCTCATGCTGTAAATATCTATCCCATCAAAAACATTCTGTAAAAAATCTACCCAAGTCTCGTTGAAGCTGCTTGTTTATCTCTAAAAAGTAATGAAATCTAGACATAGTTGTGCCAAGTCTAAGGTTCCTTACTGCGATTTCTTTATTATTATAGTTAAAGTTGTGTGCCTTGGCCGTTGAACATTTTTTATACGTTAGTGGGTACGTACAAGTCAATTTTGTTAACATGTAATGTTGCAACTACCTTGTTTGTTACGCGAGATAATAGCCCATACTGGTATGGGTAATTTGTATAAAGTGTTCAACGGCCAAGTCACACAACATTAACTATAATAATTAAGAAATCGCAGTAAGGAACCTTAGACTTGGCACAACTATGTCTAGATTTTATTACTTTTTAGAGATAAACAAGCAGCTTCAACGAGACTTGGGTAGATTTTTTACAGAATGTTTTTGATGGGATTTCACTTCTTTTTGTAGAAACGTGAGCATATTCATTAATTATGTTAGATTTTCTGATTTTACACATTTACTTATTTTTGAAAATTATCTTTCTTTTCTTTTTTCCGGTTTTGATCTGGTACAGTAGGAACAGTTTTTCGTATTGCCCATTCGCGGTCCTTAAATTAGAAAATGTGTCTCTCTACGCTGGATTTTTGCAATTACAGTCGATTTTTTTTATGTACCAGAGCAGCTCAGGGTCTTCATCAGATACTTCAGACCTCAGATTTTTAACATCAAATGAAGCGACCCACTAAGTTGAATATTTTTTGTAAAAGAAGTGTGTCGATCTCTATAGTAGTTTGGTTGGGCTCTAGTGTTTTCACCAGGTACTCCAGATCTTCGATTATCCTAGTTTTTACATTTTTCCCTTTATGTAGTCGTTAATCCCTAACCATGTACCAAATTTCAGCTCTCTGAGTTAACGGGAAGTACCAGTTCTATTTTGATGATCATGAGTGAGTGAGTGTCGAAAATGCGAAACTTTGCTTTCGCTTAACTTCGGAACTGAATTACCTACAGACTTGAAATTTTGGATTTTAAGTATGTGGTTATAGCTCACTAGATGACGAAAATTTCAGCGTCCTAGTATTATCCAGAGTTTCTCAAATAGGGGCCTGAAAATGCCGCGAAATGGTTCCAGTAAAGGATGGTACGGCAGTGCTTGCTTTGCGCTCGACTTGGTGGGGGCACTATCGTGCCCCCCGATATCAATGCAATAACTGTTAGAATCAACTCCTGTAATTAAGTATTTACCATTTGTTTCAACTGCAATTTTTACATCTACTTTGTGATTTAGCGTGGATTAAGCACGTTTGCGTGTCAGGAATTTGTTAGACAGTCGATAATGTACTTACATTGTTTTTTTTTTTGACAATTTAGCGTTTACTTACATAGACTGTTAAATGTCTGAAACATTTATCTTGAAATAGAAACCTAACCAAACTAAATAAGAATTAAAACAAACTTATGCATTGTATCTCGTTAGTTAAATATACCTACAATTTTAGGTATGACAAATTCGTAGAAGGTACATAATTATATTTGCTTTTTGCAAGAATGTATTTCCAAATAGACGATTGTTGTCTACCTACGTACCTACTTTCTTTGTTAAAAAAAACCCTTTTACGCTGTTAATTATAACAATAAATCACGTGTCATCACCGCTTGTGTACTAGGAAGGTATAATTAAGCAGTCGTTTCTAGGTTTTTTCAGTACTTAGTGAACTGCTTATTGTGAGTTGTTGTCAGACCCATAAAACTGTTGATTTATGCTGCTCGGTGAACATTCCGATGAACCGTTGAATAGCAAAAAAAGAATAGGTAAGTGAATAAAGTGAAGCTAGTTTGTTTCGTTTTGTGATTCTCTGGGTATCGGCCGGCTTAGCACAACAAGGCGTGAATCGAATCGTAAGTATGTGAAGTAATCTTTTCCTGAAACTGTCTAACTAGAGAAATCAGAAAATGACAGATAGTAAAATAGGTAGGTATATCAAGTGCAAGTGCTAAGTAGGATTTCATGCGTAGGTATCTATGTTTAATAATGTAAAGTACATTACGTCTTCTAAGTAAAATATTACGTAAATTAAAAATGTAATGGGAACATTAGAGCTAACATCAGTATTATTTGTCAAGCAGTTGTCATCTTTTCAAATGTTTTTCACGCCAAGTTAATAATAATGGTCGAGTTACATGGTTCAAATGGACAATTTTGAAACATATTATATGAAAATCTCATGACTCTATATCCTGAAAAACCAGGTTCTCAAAGCTTACGTAAAAAAAACAATTTTTAGTAAATCATTCGTTCAATTTGGTTTAAATGTCGAAATTCTAATATAATACAGGATACAGGTAACTATGGTTTCAATTGCGATGACGTTACGTGATACCAAATGTTTTAATTTCAAAGCGAAATTTGGTTTCAACTGTCAAATTAAAACCAACGTTTATTTTTAGTGCATTATATTTAGTGCCAATAGCCCTGCTGGTCACAGGTCTCTCATCAGCATGAGAGATGTTTATGCTATCTTTATTTTTATTTTTTCCTAGTAGAATCCCACACTAGGTCATCTCCCCTTTTTTATTAGGGTTCCGTACCCAAAGGGTGAAAATGGGACCGTATTACTGAGACTTCGCTCTCCGTCTGTCCGTCTGTCACCAGGCTGTATCTCAAGAACCGTAAGAGCAAGGCAATTGAAATTTTCAGAGATGATGTATCACGTCCATATCACGTGTCGTGTGCTCTGTCTACCCCATTTGGGGACACAGGCGTGCTGTATGTATGTATGTATAATAATAATAGTAGTAGTGCGGAATCAAAACAACGTATCTGCCTGGATACGTGAGGGCAGTGACCGCACAGTCTTCGGCAATTATCCGCCCACCGTATTTATTACTTTTTATGAAGGCGTAAGGTAAACCACTTTTTTGGTACTAAAATGTACTTAAATGTTTTTATTTTTTATTTTGACAAAAATTACGATCTCCAGCGGGCCGCAAAGTCAGTGATGAGTTCGCACAACTTTACGGCTTTATCTAGGTTTTAATCCGATTAACTTGAAATTATTATGACTTCAAAGAAAATATTTCGTACCCCTGCTTCTGTGATCTTCTAGAGTCTAATGTTATACTAAATAGACCATAGAAGTGGCTGGCAAGCGTGAAATAGTCATAATCTTGGTTTTGTCAGTCACGTTTCGTATGCTCTACCTACCCCATTTAGGAATATAGGCTCACGCCTTGCTCACAAGCACTAGCCTAATCACTTGTATGTATTTTTACCCAACTGCAATTTCATCTCAATTTAAATGTATCTTGTTTAGTTTAACGTCCTCTGCGCCGGCACCGCGCTGGGGATTCACCTCGGCTACCAAACTGCCTATATATATGTACAGAGCAAGTTTAAAGGCAAGTTTATATAGTCAGCAGTCCGATCCGTCGCCAGCCAGTTGATTGCTCGGCGCTTGCGTTCTCGATTTGGTCAATCCAAAGTTTAAACTTTCGGTACCGAGCATTATTTGAAACGAATTCTACAATTGGGTACAGTGTAGGTATTTTTTTTATATTTTAAATAATATTTCGTCGTTTTACGTTAAAATACGTCATGCTCGTGTAGTAATGGGTTTATCAATTACATTTTATTTTACGTATATGCGAATCTAATTTTTGATTAGACATGGTCCTATAGTTTAATAAATTGCACCGATGACAGGATATTCGCAAGACGCAATTGCACCTCTCTCCGTGCATGTAGTTTGTAAGTGTGAATAATTAATTTATTCATTAGTAATGAGTGTATACAAAGAGATATTCGAAACCATAGGAAACAAAACGCACTCGAATCTTATCTCCAATGTCCGATAAAACATCGGTATCAATAGATTGTATTTAACAACATAGGAAAAGAAATAAACAGTGCGGAATTAGCATTCGAGGTTCTAGGTTGTTCTATGTACGAGTACCAACTGATTTCAGATATGTCAAATGCGGACGGTTGGCAAGAGTTCCCAGTGAGGCCAGTGGAGCAGAGAAGTAAGATGAAGCTTCTGTTGGTTGTGCTACTGATCGCGCTGGTGGTCGGGGCCGTGGTTGCTATACCTGCTGTGATGCTTTCAAGTAAGATATACATACATACATATTCTCACGCCAGTATTCTCAAGAGGGGTAGGCAGGGCACATGAATTCAAAAATTCAGTGCCACGTTTAGCAATTTCAGGGTAACCAGAAGGTTAAACGTGATATTGCAGTGACAGGTTGCTAGCCCATCGCCCACAATACACTAACCCTTTCCCAGAGTCGACTCTTACGACACCCACGGGAAGAAAAGGGGAGGTGCTATTCTAACCCGGCACCACACGTTTTATTATTATTGTAATGTAAACTATAAAGAGTTAAATAAACATAAGTAAGCACCTAAAAATTCTGCGAATATGCTGGTAGTGCCTTGCTGTACCGCAAGGGCAATTCAGTTTTTCAATTCATAGTTTTTTAACACATCCTTACTAATATTATAAGTGAGAAAGTGAGTTTGTTTGTTTGTTTGTTTGTTCCGCTTTCACGCCGTAACTACTGAACCGATTGCTTTGAAATTTTGCAGATATAAAGATAGAAGTATATTAAATAATAGGGTACTTTTTATCCCGGAAAAAATGATGTTCCCGAGGGAAAACAAAAATATAGTTTTCTTGATAGAAGGATATCAATCGATGATAGATCGATATCAATCGATAGATGATAGATCGATGGCGCTGTGTGTCGTTTGAAAGGAGAAGTTTTCTTATAGTTGTGCTTTATACCGCAATATAACCGAGTTCCACGCGAGCGAAGCCGCGGGCGGAAAGCTAGTGTTTAAATATATCATACTTGTATCACGCATGTGGTCACGAACGGGGTAGGCAGAGCATACAAAACTTTATCGTTACATAATACAAAAATATACAGGTTTCATAGCCACTTCTAGCATAGTTTTAGAATTATGAACATAATGATAGAGGCATTATAGTGACAAGTTAGTCCACATAATAAACAATATTTAATAACAAATATTTGCCTTGTAGCTTAGCTTCCCGATAATATACTAAGATAACACCTAAATACCCTTGATGCAAGTAGATATTTATGCAAAGTAACGCACGTAAAGGACAATCAACTTATATACTAGACTAGACCCTTGTAATAATAAGTAGGTGGTAGGTAGTAGGTATAAAAGAAAGTTGTACTTAGCTCAAAATCTTGAAATTTAGCTAGTTATGCAAACATAATTCACGGAAAAGGCCATATTTTTTTATTCTTATTTCATTCCTCTAAAAAAATAATATTTTTTTTTCGGTACCTATAGCTCTACTCGTCTAGAACAATTAAATAACTGATTAAAAAATAGGTGGCTCTACTTTTAAATGACTTATCTGTAGTTCCTACATAATATCTACTTACACGAAAATCTGTGTGTGAATTATTTGAAATTACCAATTGTTTTTGAATAAGTACCGTCCTCGGCATGCCACTTGGCAAGGTTTTAAGTAGCGGGGGTTTTTGCACCGCTTTTACCGTGGTAAAGTGATACCTACTTGTTTGCATTTTTTTCAGTCTTTAGCGCATCTAAAAAACTATGAATCTTAAGGCATTTGCCTATGTTATACTTGTACCTAAATGCTTCCATAATCCTATTTTCATAAACAGCTTATGACATAAAGCCCATATTTTTGAGTTAAGCTTCAAAGGCTGAAAAGCTATCTAAAATTTTGAAGCTAGGTATGAGAAAAAATTATTGCTTGCGAGACGTAATTCAGATATCATAAAGAGGTTTAAATAACGTATCAAAAATGCAGCTTTTACATCACTTATTTTTTCAGTCCGGGCAAGTAGGTAACGGTAAATTTAAACATTTTAAACCGATCCAGGTGGATGTTTGTTATGTTGTAGAATAAAATATAGGCGTGTGAAGTCTGGTTTAGAACAATACTACTGTTAATAATCTAGTGTGGATGTCGATGTCGTTAGAGGCGATTAAGGAAACATGTTAGGATATATTTTAGGCGTGAGGCTAGAAACGTGTCACTATGCACCTTTTAACATACTTAAATCGTAAAAAAATATGCTGGAAGCATTTGAGTATGTAGCGCCCCAGCGCTACATGTGTCGAATAGCCGAACTAAACGACCCTACATCGCGCTAACGAAGTATCGACGAACGGTTGCATAAATACAACTTCCTCTCTGTGGACTTCGGTCCCCAGGCATAACACTGCCTGGAGAGAGATCTCTCTATTGGAGTATTTCCTACAAGTATTAAGGGTTGATGTATGTGTAAAAGATATTACCCATTTGTCACATAATACCTTACTCCCACAGAAAAATCCATACAACCCGATTCATCGGAAAACGAGGTCGTGACGTACGATTTTCCGTTCGAAACACGGGCTGAATGGCACGCCCGAAATGCCACCGAAATCTTACCACTCACCACTCCAGTGCCCTACGTGGTCATCCACCACTCAGCCACCCCACCAGCCTGCTACAGCCGGCAGGAGTGTGAAGCCGCTATGAGAAGCATGCAGAACTTCCACATGGATGGAAGACATTGGTGGGATATAGGATACAGGTAATTTAACATACAATTTTATTATTTACAGTGCATAAACAAATTGGTTAATTGGCTCTTTCCAAATAACCTATCGCTATCATACAATTTACATACATACATATTCTCACGCTTTTATTCCCCAAAGGGCTAATCAGAGCACATAAATTCAAAAATCCTGTGCCACGTTTAGCAATTTCAGGCTAACCAGATGGTTAAACGTGATATTGCAGTGACAGGTTGCTAGCCCATCGCCCACCATACACTAAACCTTTCCCAGAGTCGACTCTTACGACATCCACGGGAAGAAAGGGGGAGGTGCTATTCTAACCCGGCACCACACGGGGTAATACAAACACATACAAAACACATGCAATTTATTCTTCGCGTTAATACGCAAACGAAATCGACGAGTTTCTTGACCAACTTCATTACACTGGATTACAAATTCTGATTCTGAACTAGGCATATTACATGCGAAAGGTAAAGTCACCGGTAATGGACAAAGAACCAGTAATGGACAATGACTCTTATTTACTACCCACTAAGGAATAGTCATTTGCTTTACAACAATCAATTCACAACTCTATGGTCTTTAAATTATGAATGAAGTGTCCATCACTGGTGCTTATCAGCTTAAACTGTCCATAACTGGGGCCGTTACCTTACTATGATTGCTCTCCGACGCGAGAAACATGAACATGAACATCAATAATTTCGAATGCACTCTCAAGCCCATGATCTTGATTATCCTCATCGATTAATATGCAACCAAATCTGCAAAAGCGCTCACTCGCTAAGACAACCCTTACAACATTTTTTTTTCTCTTGAACCGATTTTGAAAATACACTTATTTTCAAATAAGAAGTTTCACAAGGTACTCGTTACAGCTATTTTCATCTCCAGACAGCATTTGGTCGAACCTAAATAAATGGGACGACAAAAAAAAATGTTAATATGAGTTGGTTTTGTAGTGTAGATTGCCAAGTAAACAAAAACAACTTTAGCAACAAGTAGGTCTGTACTCGTGCGTAATCCACGTGTTCTAGATTAATATTAGGTACATCCTTTGTAAGAGCAATTGCGATAATCGGTTTTTATCGTTAAGTAGCTACCTCAGAGCGGATAAGTAATACATTTCCTTGTGTTAAGTAGTAGCATTATGCTGGAAAAGCCTTGATTTCCTAGTGTCATATAAATTTAAATATTTGTCTTTTTTTCACATCGTACCTACATGGGTATGCACCCATACATACATCACACCTATATTCCCAAATGTATCCCATTTGCAAACGAAATTTTAATTTCCCAAGTATAATAGTCTCAGGTTGCTAGCCTGTCATCTGAAAAATAGCTTACCTACTTCCTTGGTCGTCTCTTACGACATTCACTGAAGAAAGAGATGTTATCCTAAAGCCGACACCATAGGGAAAAATGGGTAACAGCTAAAAACTGCACCACTCCGTTAAATATGGTTAAAGAACTTTATTTCTCAAAAGAACATAGTTACTGATATACATAATGATACACTCGCCTTCACTCTAACACTCTTGAAAACTGATATCGGATGCCAAACTCATACATTGTTTAAGTACCTAATTAAGTACATAAATAAATATGATAAAACTCCATTAATTTGACAGTCCTGCAACCCGATTTCGTTAAAACAAAAGAGTGACCACAACTTCATTTGTTTCAGTTTTGGTGTGGGCAGCGACGGCGTGGCGTATGAAGGCAGAGGCTGGACGATATTGGCAGCCCACTCCCTCCACTTCAATACCGTTAGCATCGGCATATGCGTCAAAGGCGACTGGACAAGTAAGTATTACATCTCGAGAGTTGCATTTAACTTGAATCCAAACCTTAATAAAAAAAGACGAGCACGTACTTAGCTCAATTTGGCCTTGCCCTTACATTAGGTACATAATATTGTTGAAAGCCCGTGTGGTGCCGGGTTAGAATAGCACCTCCCCCTTTCTTCCCATGGGTGTCGTAAGAGTCGACTCTGGGAAAGGGTTAGTGTATTGTGGGCGATGGGCTAGCAACCTGTCACTGCAATATCACGTTTGACCATCTGGTTACCCTGAAATTGCTAAACGTGGCACTGGATTTTCGAATTCACGTGCTCTGCCTACCCCTCTTGGGAATACAGGCGTGAGTATATGTATGTATGTATATTGTTGAAAGATAGACAAGATTTTGGAATCGAATCCTGGTTCGCTGCTCTTAATATTTATAAAGTTCTTGTGCATAATCACATTTATAACTCTTCACGAACTATAGATTAGAATTAGAACTAAACGTTGTGAGGAAAGCTTCTCTATTCGAAGTAATTCAATAGCGTGTGTGAATTAGCTGGCTTCCTGTGATGATTATAGCCCATTCATGCTGAAATTTTACTAGTGAAAAAGGAAATGTACCTAGGCAATGTTCGTATGGCTCATGATTTATTATCCAGGACAGTATTTCAGCTGATATGACTGCTAGTTCCATTTAATAAGACACTAGGACCTCATGATTTCAGGCTACTTTGATTAAGCTCGGAAGAGTCATCTGGCACTCTACAACTTTTCTTTTCCAATTCTGTTCAAAATTATGAATTGTTTTCCTTCAACCTCGTGCGCGATCAACTCCAGGAATGAGAGACGGTGGCGGGAGCGATTTAGCACGTCATTGACCTGCGATTTTATTCCCCACAATCCTCCAGTTTTTGTTGATGTCTGTAGTACTTCACCACCGCCACCACCTGTCATTGTTGCTGGACTATTCTTTGTTATTAACTCCCTTTTTTTTCCAGATGCCGTACCACCGCCAGAGCAGATAAAAACTGTAAAGGCTCTCATAGCAGCAGGGGTTGAGTTAGGCTACATTAAACCTGACTACAAGCTCGTGGGTCATAGACAAGTTAGAGAGACCGAGTGCCCTGGCCAGTCGTTCTTCGATGTTGTGAAGACATGGGACCACTGGTCTTCTTTCCCAGCCTCTCATGAAGACCTCGTGAATGTACCGGAGATCAGCGATGATTACAAAGATCGGTATCTTAGGAAGCCTGTGGAGCAGCCGTTATGAGCAGTACTCATTAGGATTAAGAGAAATATCTCATTGTGAGAAGTTTGTAATCAATTTAACTAGATATTGGGTCAGAGTGTAGAACATTGATCGGGAAATACAACTGATTCATATGGCGAGAAGTTAAACAAATCAATCAACAGTTATTTGTAGTAATAGTTAAAAGTTTTATTTCATTATATTGATATAGTGATAAAATGGCGCTATAACTGCGCCATGTTTTGCCCTTGTTTTGTATTTTATGGTCTGTTATACCACCTAAGTGTACCACCTGGTCTGTTACCTAGGTAAGTGATTGTTCAAATGAGACGTAATTAAAAGTAGCAAATATTAGGAATAATTAGTAAAAATATAGGTTTAAAAACAAAATACAGGGACGATTGATATAGTGCAGGGGTTCCCAAAGTTGTCTGGGGTACGACCCACCTAATACAAGTTTACAAAGTTGAGACCCATGAATAAAAGATTTTACAAAATACAAACGAAGTATTAATACATTTTTTAAGTACTTATTTAAAAACTACCAATCAGTTATCTCAATGCGAAACTTGAAATTGTTTCCTATGTTTCGGCATCACTGTTAACATCAACTTCAACATCATGATATATTAAATTAATGAATTTCGGTATTTAGTTTTATTGTCCACCGTATAGTAAAAGGGAGGAGGACTTTCATAGCTTCATTCACTGGCCATCGGCTCAGTCATTCGGTGTGCCGATCTATTGTCAGGGCCCACTCTATATTCTCTCGCGACCCACCAGTGGGTCGCGACCCATAGTTTGGGAACCCCTGATATAGTGGATGATGATGGCGATGATGACATTACATATCACTGGGGGGATAAATCGCTTTTCTGTGCGGCTGACCGTACTAAGATAGAAAAGGCACACAGGTAAATCTTTCTCCCACTCCCAGCCATGATTGGGAGGTGCTTAGAATACTCGTATAGAGATGTCTGTTTGTTATGCCTTAAGGGTTGATTCAACCAAACGAGAACAAAATGTGTAGTCTTGGAATTAGTCACTTTTACTCACACGAGTAAATGTTTTTCATATGAGAGAAGTGGATCAGATTGACTGCAAGACTAAATCATATTCACGTTTGCTTGTCTCGTCCCTAAAAGCATTATTATGACTAAAGTGATAAGTTCAGTTTTGGTCGCCGTAGAAACCTGTTGCAAGCAACCTTTTTATTTTTTAGTCATGATGGCCGAAGTTTAAAACAGGGTTCTGCAGAAACCTTAAACCGGACTCCGCAGTGTTAAACACAAACTGATATATATAAATGTCATTGAAATAAGTTCCTAAAGCAATACAATTTACTGTTTAGTATAAATAATATTGTTTTTTTCCGACCTCCTCATTGAACAGTTACCGCATCATGAATGAATCGTCAATCAATGAATGTATTTATCATTAATTTAAGACTGCTTTTATTTTTTAAGAATGGTGGTCCGTGTTTAGCCTACAGGATGAGTCAAAACTCGATTTTAAGGGAAGCGATGACCGATGACTCACTCCGACACGTTAAATCGACTTTCGGGCCCGAAAACCTGTTCAATTCGCACAATCAGTTGACTCGAGTGACGTCACAGCTGTGTCGAAAGCCTTCATCGTTAGCTCGCCGGGGCTTCACCGTAGTACTACGGCGTAGTACGAGCACGAAAACAACACGTAACATAGACTTACATAACTACAGCGTAAGGAATTCCACAAACATGTCAAACAAGGTCACGATCTTTGTGATCGACTGTACACGGGCATGGTTTTTGACCACCAAATGGCACAGACAGCTGAGGAAAAGTGTCCCTGTTAACATTAAACTGTCGTGAGACTCGAGTTGGTAAACATCTATACATACAATCACACCTGTGTTCCCAAATGAGGTAGGCAGAGCATACGAAACGTGACATAGACAAAACAGTGATTACGACTATATCACGCTTCGCAGCCACTTCTAGCATAGTTTTAGGTTTGCAAAAAGACGGAAGAGTGGCCCGAAATTTATCGTAAATATTTTAACCACCGGTCGAATATACGCGTCTGAAAACCCCTGTGAAGTTTATTTCTCGGAAAATTTCATGAAAAAAAATTACGAAAATCTGAATATACCTAATGCCCAGTCCTTTGTAATTCGGCTCTTTAGTCAACCGCGTAGTATCGCAATATCGAACGATTGAACGTACGCGCCGGCTAACGGTACGTAAGGTAGGCATCATAACACAAGGCGCATTGACCTGAAAAGCTAAGAAACATTTGTCTCTCACAAGGTCAATAATGAAAATTTTCAGGAAATATTTTAAAGGAGTTTTCATACAACATACCGGGACACTGGTTAAAATATTCACGGTCAATTTGTGGCCATCCTGTATTTGTTTCGACATTGTGGGTTCAGTGAAGGTTACTTGGTCTAAGAAAAACCACCATCAAAATGTAAACATACTTTAATGACAAGATGACTTTCACAAAAATAGTTCCATTACCAATCTATAAACAATGACAGTTAGGATGCCATAATTAACATCGTTAAATATCTATTATGCTACGCTATATTTTTTACTATTACTTAGGTATCTCTATAATGGGAAAACCTAACATGTTGCTACTTACTGAACAAAAGATTCTTAACGTGCAATACCAAGGAGTGGTAGATAGGTAGTTGGGTGAATATCAACACAGAAAATTTTATTCAGTTTTGGTGGCGCATTTTTTTGTACTTTTTATCAGAAATACAGTAATAATACTAAATCATTTAGTAAATGAATAGTTTACAAATAAAGTAGTATTACTAAATAGTATGATTTCAGTTAAAAAATGCACCACCAAAACAGTTTTTTTTTTCAGGAAACCATTAAAAAAAAACAATTGCAATCCAGCGGCAAATGTGGAACATATTTATTTATGTTAATAATTTTAAACAAAAAAAAAACCGACTTCAAATTTGGGCTATACTGAAAGCATTTGTCTAATAATGAGGGTGACCTTCCATCACCAGCAAGCCTCACTAATTACTGAAATTATAATTTCCAGTCTGCAAGTGCATTCAGTATTGAAAGAATTATCCTTTAACTCCTGCATTAAGGAGTTGACCTTCCATCATCAGCTCAGTCATATTTTTTTTACTGCCAGACGTAAATACTGGTGTAGCTTTGAAAAATGTACTAAAAACATTACCTGTGCCAATAAAATTTGAGGGTTGCCCTCGATTTCCCTCATATTCCATCACCAGATTGATCTAAGAGAGCTTGCATATCTTGAGATATGCTGGCAATGGGACCACCTGGAAACTATACCCTTTCAAAAAAAAAAAATTTCCAAATCGGTCCAGGCGTCTTCGAGTAATCAGCGAACACACAAAAAAAAAATGATGATAATAAAAAAAAACCCGACGAATTGAGAACCTCCTCCTTTTTTGAAGTCGGTTAAAAATTAACCATCCATTTCATGTCTAAACGTGGAAATTTAGAACAAAGGGTGTCCAAGTTGAAATGGGATGTCTACGGATATTCATTCAGTGTCAGACTTAGCCCATTAGCCAATTAGACATGTATATGGTCATATACACTGATATGACACTGAATGAAGATCCGTAGGCTCAAAATGGCCACCAGGCAGGCCTAAGGGCAATGGTGGAATGTGATACACCCATTCTAGAGGGACTAGCCACTGATTGCAAGAGACTGGGGTAAGCAAAAAGGTTAGGGAGGTCTTTATTCAGCAATGGGATAACACAGGCTTTAAATAATAATGCTAGTTACTTAATAATGCAAAACAAAGCATAAGTTACTGTTTACATATTTTTCAAATGCTACACAAATGAAGTAGGTAGGTACTTTCCTGTAGGGAACTACGAATGGTACTTGATCTCAAATCAATTCCCTATATTAAAATCATGACTAAAAAAGTCTCTACATCTAAACAACAAGATGACATTCGTGACGATTATGGCTGACATTTCGCTAATGGGATTTCTAATCTACTCACCTATCACGTCGATAATGTATGGAAGGTATACAAGTGTACAAAAGGACATACAGTACGAGTTTAATACATTATCAGAATAATGCATAATGTTGGACCGAGTGGGTGGAAGGGGCAGTGTTAAAAATACTCTAGCTGTGTACTGAACGATAGACCGGTCTAAAAATGCACAGGAAAATCTTGACTAGGTACCTATAAGTATATATCACGATTTCAAGTTTCCTTGACAATGCTTGGTTAAAATTATTCATTGCTCAGTACCTATTTAAATTAAATGTGTAAAAGGAACCAACCCCCATTTTGCCCATTATCCATAACACTTTAATTGTGTAGCTACGTAATCAAATTACTTATTATCCACTCGGTCCATTATTTATACTACACATATTTAATTTTAAACATCTTTAATATTATAACTGTACACTAAACCGGTTAAAATAATTTCATTCCCTAAATAACAAGTGCGAATAAAATGGTCATTACATTGATTCGTACAAACATTTATCTAGACGTTAAATTTAATTTTATAAAACACTTTTTATAAGTTTCGTTTAATTTGTAAACTTTATTAGAAGTTATAAATATTTTACTAAATTTGACACCAGTTGTCGTGTTCTTAACACAGTAGCTTGGCTAACATATAGTTTGTGGACTTAGGGCGTTTGTGCACTACCATGAATTTTCAGGTCCGGCGGTCCGGAGATTCCGGGTCCGGAATGGCATGAAAAAACCGGATGATAAGCTTGTGCACTGGTCCGTAATTTTACTGGCCGGCGTGTCGGCCACAGACTTATATTGACATAGATACCTCGACTTTCTTTATTTTTTTATGAAACCCAAACCTAAGCGTGCCCCTTTTTCTATACCTACTGTAACGTCACATGAGCGCTTTAGTGATGGGGATTGACAGTCCGAGTGAAACCGATTCAAAAGTGACGCCGCCTTATTCAAGTTGTCCTGTCTCTAGGCAGTTAAACCTAATCTAAGTGGTACAAAACTAAATTAAATCGCGTCCAAGGAGTCTTAAGTCGCGTCAAAGTCTAAATTAAAAGACGTCTCCCTTTTGGCTCGTTTTTGACATGCGAAGTACGTAAATTTGAGTCATCTATTTCGATAAAAGTCTGTGGTGTCGGCTCTTTTAAAAGGATGCCGCCGCAATTCCGCGAACCGAACGAAGCCGCGAGCGGCGAATAGACACAGATTAATACTTGTACAGATACAGACACGGGACATTGTGCCAATCACAATTCTTCAACATGAATGATTTGTCTTACATCTATTCTATAGGTATTTATTAATATCATAAAGCTGAAGAGTTTCTTTCTTCGATTGATTGTTTGTTTGATTGAATGCGCTAATCTCTGGAACCGGTGATCTGATTTGAAAAGTTCTTTGAGTGTTGGATTACTTACCGGGATGGTTATACTAGACTTACAAAAATATAGCATCCTTAGTAAAAGTTCAATAATGTTACCGAAGGTGTAAAAAAAATACTTACTTACCCGAAAAAATCATTTCACCGCGTGCGCTACGAAAACATAAAAAAATAATTTCAAATCTCTTCGTACCTATACCTAAGTGCAATAAGTACAGTAGGTACCTAAGTAATTATTTTAAACCCATATAATCAATATTATTATGTATTATGTTTACTAGAGTAAATTATTATGATATCTACTACCTATCCTTACCATTATCCAATAACAATATTACTTACGTGATCAGCATAATGTATTCGTTTCCATTCTAAGCACTCCGAAATGACAAACACATAGACAGACAGACATATAGACACACACAGACACAGACACACGCAGACATACACACAAAGCAATTATAGAACTACTTATATCAAAACCAATTATAGAACTGTTACTCTCTGAACTGCTACCTACTCTGTAAAACGACGCCAGTCAATGAATAAACCGGTCCGGAATGGGCAAAAGTAAAAAGCCGGTCCGGAAAATTAAGTGTAGTGCACAAGCTACTATAGACATTACATGGCCGGCCAAATCGGACCTTAAAAACCAGGACTGCCGGATCTGAAAATTCATGGTAGTGCACAAGCGCCCTTAGGCCTGTCTTGTATGTATGTGTACTAAAATATGTATTTTGATAGGTAAATTAAGCGTATTAGAGTCACCACAAACACATGGTTGACGGACACCGATCGTTCGTTATACAAAACACCTAGGAAGCTGCAGTGCTAATTATAAAATCATCCACATAGATTACAGAGTATACATAGAAATTTATTTAAAAAGACAATATCAGAATATATGGGCTACACTTAGTAAAACTTTAAATAAATATGTATTTTCTCTTAATTAACAATAAGCTTAAATTACACGTTGCATTATAATTTATAACTTATAACAGATGCTTGTCTTCAGTTTTAAAAGTGAATTCTATTCGAAATTGAGTTAAGATATTCCTCCGGGTAGGTAGGTACATAGGTACGTATGATGCCATTTTGAAATGTCTTGAAGTAGGTACCATTGCCTTGTCGAAAACAAGTAGCACGGTGTGTTTACTATGTGACCAGGCGTTTAACTATAATCACGCAAACTCAAACCGTAAAACATCGTATATTAATCGTGACACAGCTAATTCAGATATTTAAGAACGTATCTACCTACTCATATGAAACGATGACTGCTGTAATGGCACAGCTGATACGCACACAAGTCATAGGTAGTTAAATAATTTTCCACAATCCTGGATTGCTTAGGTTTAAGTAGGTAGAGTGGAACCAATTAATTTCTGACCCAGCAGAACGTTGTCACAATAAACGTAATAAAGATTTCCTTTGTCGAGAAACGCCACTATGACATTTAGGTAAATATGTTTTATGGTGGGTCAGGAATAAATTGGTTCGTTAGTACCAACACTCCTGTTACCTCATTTTTTGCATTGCCAAATCTTGAAAGCATTTGACTTTCTCACAAACCGAACATGGAAGCGCTAATAAAGTACTTACAATAATAATTACCTTATAATTAATTTGTGAGCGTGAATATAGTAATAATAGGGTTTTTATTAACATGGACGAATACAGAAGCGCTTTGTTAAATTTAGCCTAAACATAATATTTAGCAATAGTGAAAAATGTCAAAACGAATGCCTTAAATATGGGCTGGTACAGTCAGAAGCAAAGATCAATATGTATACAGTACGGTCCTAGAAAACATGTATACACGCTCTTATGCTAGGTTTACACGCGTGCCACGCAGCCCGGCAAGCAGCACGGCGAGCAGCACGGCAAGCAGCCCTGCGGTCCGGGCTCGCCAAACAAGTGCACATTCAAACAGTCGAACAGCCCGTTTACATGCTTGTGCTTGTGTTTGTGCCCGTTGAATGTCGTATTGAACGCGAGCGTGTAAACCCGACATTATTGCTTGATGATTAAGGTCGTGTGTAAATATTTTGGTACCTACTTGTCGACGTCGATATTTTTGCCTTTGGCTGTACATTGTCTACTGGATTGAATTGGATTAATACGAATTGAACGTAAATAGAATAAGTGAAATCTAGTTCTAGAGGCAGAAGACAACCCGTATAAGGGTCAATTTAAACGAACGAGAATAAATTTTAGTTTTCGAATAAGTCTTTATAACCCACTCCGTCTATACGAAAAAAATATCAATTCGGAATAGGATCTGTTTAATTACGGCAAACGCGTTTCCTGATGCATGCCTTTTGTCTTTTTAACTTCGTCGAAACAGAAAGTTGAGGTTTTTAGTTCCTTTTCCACATACTCAAAAACTTCTGCATCGAGATAGACTATACCTTTCATTGTCAAGTGACAGGTGTATCCCGGGTGCGAAATAACTAGCATAATTATGTTGTTGTGCTAAGCCTAAAGAGGTTAGACATACGTATAGAGGGGGTTATGGGATAACCAGAGTTGCACTTTGCAAACAAATAGGTGAATCTGATCTGAGGAAGGCACGCAGGGAAGTATTCTTTAGGCGATATGTAGATGGATACGTTGAAGTAGCATTGTTTCATCAAGGCGCTAAACGTTATTAATAGAATTTGTGATTTAATAGCAGATATGATCTTCTTAGTTTTAGTTAGGAAAATAAGGATGTTCTTATATGAGTGCATTTGGGGTCACCAGAAGGGAAGTAATCACCACCCATTGAGGATAGAACCTATAGAGTACTAATGTCATCTTGGTTGTTCGGAAATTATTCCGCAAAACAATTGAAGTGATCGCTGTGCTCTTATTGGCCGGTCCAAGATCGCGCGTAACGCTAGTGCCTTTTTCTCTACGGTTATTGGCTTTGTCCAGTTTCTGTGACAGTGACGGTGACGTTTAGTATGTTGAAATCAACAAACTATTTGCGGACTGGGGTTGCGAACATTGTTTCTCTATAGGTTCTATCCTCTATGTCACCTCCGCTTAGGTATAGACATCAGCAAAACAGATGAGTCGCCGTCCCTTTGTTGATATGGAATTAGAAAGTATACTTAAATATCAAGTCTGTGAAGTAAAAGTTGGTAAATAACCTACGTAGTTATCTTTGCACGATTTCATAGTCTATTGATATTTTTAAAGGAGGGTTACAAACAATAGTGGCAGTGGTAGGTTAAATGGCAACATAACTTGGTAAGAGCATCGACTGACAAATTAGGCTTTTAAATTCACCAGGCTCATCGGCTGTTGGTTCGTAGACGGTCAACATCCGAGAAGTGAAGATGTTAACTCGCTAATTATATTGAATCACCTGCTTTTATAACCATGGTTCAATTTTCAATTCATAATGATACGCGTCGCAATTTTTATATATCCGTACAACAACAATACATTGAAACAAAGTACATTTTATCATCTATAGAAAGATAGGTACCCACAAGTATTGAGGCCTGATATTTTTGTCTATCTATTTTGATCGATTTATTACTTATTCATATCTAACTGATTAATTGATTAGATCTCTGAATAGATCATAAATTTAATGATAGAGTTTGATATATGTAGATAGTTTCAAGTGATAAGTATACGGTTGAAATCTTTAACTGGAATATTTTTTATACATGGTTTCATTCGATTTCAATATCCATTTATATCAGACTGATAACATTGACTTGAAAATAGAATTTGGAACTAAAGTTGACAGATAAACAAACCCACAGATTACTTATATTCTAATCATATATAATTTTATGCAGTGCAATCCTATTGTACGTACAAAAAATGGCCTTATAGATTATCTTCGTAATGCTATAAGTGCTGTGTACTGCTATAAAATTATCACGTGAATTAACTTTTTTTTCTTAGAAATAATCACTTGCGTCCGTTTCATCGTCGATAGTATTTTATTCCAACATGCTTTTATAAGACCTGGTATTTAGATATTAAAGAACCTTAGCTTAATAAATCTTTAACCGTCTCTTTGTCATATATCAGTCGGTGAAATGTACAAATTTATGCGCAAAAGCCTCGACACTATGTTATACTCGAACATAGTAGGTATGTTTACGTAACTATCAGGGGATTCCTCTGCCTCGTGAGTACTATATGTTACTCAGAATTAATCGTAGTACTCGTACTTCATAGTATGTTATTGTACTGTTATCAATACATTTCCGACAGGTTATTTTTTTATGAATGAGCAGTTAGGTTTTCCTTATATTTTGTTACGGTATAACTTGAATAATGCTAATGACACTAAGTATCAGAAAGAAAGATAGCTTTATAGATAATCAGTTTTCGCTGATAATTAAAACGAGAATGTTTTATTATTAGCTGGTAAAGCGGTTTAACAAAAGTAGATACTATTTTGTTTCACTTTTAAACTGACCAATTAATAACTTTGTATTTAGGTACAGTATAAACTTTTTATGGTGAATCTTTTTAATAACAAGAATAAACTATATAGGTAAGACTATCTCTTAATGCACCTATGAAAATAGAAAGTTCATATCCAAACATCTCGAATTTAGATACCTAGTCTTCATTTACGCGCTTGAAACACAAGGAATGAAGTTTCCAAAAGTATTTTAATCGTATTTATTATATAACAATTAATCATATTCTTTATATCATTTAGTTTTCATACGTTCGATGATTGATAAAACTACGCAGAGCACTGATAAAGTATTTCGTCATATATTTTTAGGTATGTTTATGCATACCTATTGAGGGAATTATTGTTTCAATCTCAACCTTATTTGTTCTCGATCAGGGTTTGAACTTGCAGGACAAGGTCCCTCGCTAAAGAGAGCACGGCCGCTGCGTCGTGTCTTTCCGCCATTTCTGTAAAAAAATAGAATTACTTCGTACATACATACATACTTACACCACGCCTGTATTCCCAAATGGGTAAGTCACACGAAATCTACATATATATAACTCAAAGGTGACTGACTGACTGACTGACTGACTGACTGACATAGTGATCTATCAACGCACAGCCCAAACCACTGGACGGATCGGGCTGAAATTTGGCATGCAGGTAGATGTTATGACGTAGGCATCCGCTAAGAAAGGAATTCCCGAAATTCCCACGGGAACGGGAATTAGCGGGAAAATCCCGTTGTATGAAAAATCTAAACCTAATGCGAGCGAAGCCGCGGGGCAAAAGCTAGTGTTACATAATTATACTTCATTCACGGAAACAAGTTAATATAGTGCTCTCTCTGTCACGTAATCCCATACAAATGACAAAGACAAAAAGTCTGTGACATTTTTTGACAATCTCGAAAAGCGACCTGGCTACTAAAATAAACGTGAATTTACATTTTTAATTAGAGTTGGAAGTTCAAATATTAGGCTTTTTCAAGTTTACAATTCTATATTGGTCATAATAAATAGCAAAAATGATGTTAAATAGTCTTCTCATTCAAACTGATTTTATTTTTATTTTTGCACGACCCCTGTCAGTGACATATTCCTTTATTCCTTGGTGGAAGTCCATTTATAAAATAATAATTAAACACTTAAAATTGTAAGTTTTTTGATAAAATAAAGGTAGCTAAGTTTGAACACTGCATTTTTTGTTTTCCCCATTAACTTGTTTCCGTGAATGAACTACAGTCATAACTCATAACCAAGATTGTTTCGAGTTTCGTTGCCACTTTCAGCATAATTACTTCGTAAATCATAAAACCTGTTTTAAAAAGGTCTAAATGCGAGAAACCCTGCCTAATTACATCCCACTGCTAGGCCTCCTCGCATTATAAAAGGGTTTGTGCTATAGTTTCCACACAGGCTCAGTGTGGATTGGGAATCCAGAACATTGAATTAGTTTGTCACTATGAGCAGGTTTCCTCGGACATCCACGGTTGAAATGGAGAGGTATTATTCATAATCCGGCATCATACAGAAACACCATTAAGTTAGAAAAAAAAGTAAAAATTATATACGTTTGTTTATACAAAAATAAATATCAAATAGGTACATAATTTCAATTTAGTTCCTATTTCTGTGCGCTATGTAAAAATAAGGCAGGTAAATCATCCCTTCCGAACCACAGCCCAAGGGGCAATGAGGGCAGGGCAAACATACACTAAGTATAAAATATTGAGAAATATTGAAAAAAAAAATTAATTAAGTAATCAAGGTAGGTATTGTGTTATGATATGATACAACTCGAACAACAAATGTCATTGTCGAAGAAAAAATGTAAGCTATCTAGTCGTTCAAAGATATCGAGGTTTTCAAAATAACCCTGTATATTTGGGTGCCTTACATAAATTAAAAACATAATACATACATAACCGTCACGCCTTATTCCCTGCGGGGTAGGCAGAGACAACAGAGCGCCATTCGCATCTATTCTGACATACTTCTCTCGCTTCACTCACATTCATCACTCTTGTCATACACGCTCGACGGTTTCGGGTACTCCTTATTTGGGCTTTGTTTAGTACATCACCGATCTGGTCGATATACGTTTTTCGAGGGCGCAAAATTAAAAACATTCTGCATTAAAACTTATCGCCCTCGGATTTACCCTAACAAGGTCATCAGAGATTGGCCTGTCAAAGCAGCGTGCCAAAGGTAATTCCCCTCGCCCTGTTATCTCGGCTACGGTACGTGTGAAATTGTGGTCGGAACGCGATAAGATATTAAGGTTCTGTTACATCATTGATTACTGTTTAATTTTAGGAGGAAAACACAATAGAAAACCTTTGAATTTACTAATAATAACTCCTAAGTACAGGCTTTGCTCGATTGCGATAATATCTCATTATTGAGCAGTAAAAACAAGTGCTTAGGTTAGTAAATGGCATTTAATAAAATAAACGTCCGAGTGCTCGGCATACTTAGTAAAGCCCGTCACAGACTACGCATATACGATAATATTTTATCCGCGTATAAATTCCATTTTTCCATAAGTCGGTGTCAAAAGATACCTGACGGTAAATCTGCGCAGTGTGTGGTAGCTCATTGAATTGTATAGGGAGCGATATTGACAGATATATGTTCTGTAACAGATATCTTACCGTATCTGCTTAATGTGTGACGGGCTTTACTCACCTACATATATACATCACGCCTATACCCATTCCATAGTGAAGTAGCAGAGTTTTCAAAACATTACATAAATTCATGACTATTTCAAATTCGTAGCCGTTTTCAGCATTAATTTTACGATTAAGTCAGATATAAAAGGCCTCCTAAAGCATTCCTAAGCCTGTTTCCTTAGTCACCTTTTTCGATATCCACGGAAGCAATGGATAAGTGTTATCCTAATCCGATACCCAACAGAAAGCAGAGGGTACGATGCTGTACTATTAACATATTCATGGCTTGGCGACTTTGTGTCAAAGTGACATGGCTTTGTGGCTTAAATGTAAATCAATGTATGCAAAGAGTGGATATGAAACATGAATTAGTCATGGTATTGACTATGAAGCGTTTCGTGTGCTCTGCTCAATGTACAGTCGACCAAGAAATTGGTCTACCCCCTCAAGATCGATATTCATTTGAACCTCATGAAACAACAAGGTCGATTTCCCCTCGCCATAATATTATGACAGTGACAATGTCAACCTTGTGATAATTTTGATCTCACAGAAACTTTTGTCAAAAGTGGTAGACCACTTCCTTGGCCGACCGTACGTTGTGCGATAGGTATTAATGATACTCGGGTTACCTATTCCATTCACTGCACATTTGTACACCGTTTTGCGCGCTTACGCGTAGGTCGGTGACTTTGAAAAAACTTCTTATCACGATTAGGAGCAATATTGCTTCGTAATTTGTGATCAAAGACAGTAAACAATCGGACTATAATGCATTACCGTTGAAGAACTTGATGATGTCTGTGAAGTCCATGGCGTTCGCGAGTATGACGTCACGGTAGGTCTCGAGCAGCGCGAGCGCAAGGAACAGGACCATGTGCTCCGACGCCACGTGCCGGGACGCCCAGATCAACTCCCACGCAGCAAATACCTGAACATGAAAGATATTGGTCCATTTATAGTGCTGTAAAAATAATAGAAAACAGAAGAATTTCCATGTTCAAGTGTAATCAATCTTAAAGTTACCTGTTCATTACATTTAACAGATTAGATACCGCTGAAATTCTCGACATACGTATTGTATGGTGGTTGACAATAAACTAGGCAAGATTTGAAGTGTTGAGGCTAAGTTCGCGCATCGCTTTTTCCATATAAAAAAGGGAACTATACCCACACTAAATTCCTTTGCAATTCAGGAGTTACAAGAGTGTACTCACATCTTGGTAGAGCAGCTCCCGCTTGAAGTCCAGGAGGAACCAGCGATAGCAGAAGTAGAAGTGCGTGTAGTCCCCGTGCGCATGCATCAGCTCGTATAGCTCGCAGTCCAGGATCTGGATTAGCGACCTGCCAAAGCGGTTACCATTAATATTGTAGCGCGACGAATAGCCGAACTACTACACTAGTTACTACACTACAAGGCGTCATAATGTATTATCTAATGTAATCAAATCTTTAATAAGGCTTTTTGCGAGTCGAATTAATATGAATGAAAAAAAAATGTTTTTACTCGGTATAATTAAGGTTAAAAAATCTAGTACAAATAGGTGAACAACTATTGCCAATCTATTAAATTAGATAAAGACTAAAAGTACTTCTGATGGCAATAAGGCCTACCTCATATCAGCAAAATGTGCGTCCATGGCTTGCCCCGAAGGGAAGTTGTGCTGCGCGTGGCGCATGAGTCGAGCGAACAGCGCATGCGCGGCGGCTTCTTCGCGCATCATGACCAGGAGTGGTGCCGCCAGGTCGCACATCCCCTGCATATAGCCCATCTCGAGGTGCTCCCAGACGTATCTGTACGAAAAAATATCATATCGTCTACGTAGGTGTCAAAGAGATAGATTAAGATATTTTTTTTATAGACAGAATTCGTTTAATGCTTCGTTTTAGTGTTTACATCTCTTGGTTCCCGTAGGAGTTAACTTATGTCTTAAAGATCGGTGTAAGCTAAAGGTGTTTTGTCGCAAGTGTTGCTTACCATCTAAGGTCTAATGTCTCAAATCGTTCTGTATGCTTAGTAGAGCAACAAATAGTTAAACAACGACAGGTTTATATTTTTGAATCCCAATTTTTTTTTATCGATTGATTCTTCTGTTTGAAACAAAAGAAATCAATTCCCTCTAATTTGAATGTGAAGAGAAACTTTAAGTTAAGTACTCACGTGCACATGATGTTCCTCAGTTTGTCTAAGTTTTCATCAGTGAAGAACGGGTAGTTCCTATCGCACCTCTGCACGTCTTTTTCAATTCGATGCAAGTTCAGAGCAAAGCTCTCAACCAACTCATTCTGAAAAGAAATAAAATTTGTGAGTTTTCGTGGGAATGAAATTGATGTTTAGAATAGATATACCTATAAAGATAAGAACAACTCTACTCGTGCTTTTGTTTCGTTTTGTTGAACCTTCAGTAACAGATAAGTCAAGTTGGCCTGACATAGCAAATATTAATGTAGCGTGGAACTTTAAATAAAACTCGTGTTCTCGTAAATCACGTCTTATTTAAAGTAAAATCAATACAAAATCACAAAAACATCTTCTAATCCTAGCTAATACGTCTTTACGTCTTCACGTCAACCGTCTTTCTCCCAGCTTTCATTCATTCCATCCTTCTCATACACTCAATCGTCCCGTTCAATCACTCTCATTCGTACATCCTTGCTTCCGTAAGATATCCATCCTACATTAATATGGCTTTAGTCAAGTGTAACACAACATTAAATCCTGAAGGTAATTTTGTTTATTAAATAGGACTTATACATAACAGACATTTTCTTAGTCTTATCTACTAAAATAGTCAATCTATAAGTAAATAATCATAAGTACTGGACAATAATATAGTGCCCGTCACAAAAAACAGCCCAGCCTACACGTACTCAAAATGTACTTTTAAACTCATATCTTAGAAATCTAATGAGCAATAGTAGGTACCAAAAAACAGGGTGGGTCGATTTTTGTGATGACCCGTAACTATACCAGTATAAGCAACATAAGTAATAATTATGATGTATGGCGTATCCTTACCGAGTAAACACCTCCATTGGAGCTAGCAGGTGAGACGCAGTTGGATCGGTTCTCAGGGCGCGGGTCGTTACTCGGTTCCAGCGTATCGAAAGACGCACCGGCCGAGTGAGACTCCTCACGCACCACGCCCAGAGGACTGCGAGCTGGACTCACGTTCGCTGCAGCAGACAGGTCATGAAATTAATGCTAGGGAAGTACAAATATTAGGCTACAATACATACATACATACATATTCTCACGCCTGTATTCCCATGAGGGGTAGGCAGAGCTCATGAATTTTAAAATCCAGTGCCACGTATAGCAAATTCAGGGTAACCAGATGGTTAATCGTGATATTGTGGTGACAGATTGCTAGCCCATCGCCCACAATAAACTAACCCTTTCCCAGAGCCGACTCTTACGACACCCCCGGGAAGAAAGGGAAGGTGCTATTCTAACCCGGCACCACACAGGACTACAAAGGACTCCTTATTTATAAATAGAATTAAGTCAAAAATGTAAAAGACCCACCTGTTGTTCCACCAGAAGCAGGTGACCCAGAAGCAGCAAGATCTACTGACGGATTCGTTATTATCACACTCGTATGCTGAGGTGGCGGTACTTCCTGTGGAACACTCTCATCCATCGACGTTCTTATATCAGTCCCATTGAGGTTTATATTTGCACTATCCACGCTAACAAGTGGTCCTCGACCACCGCCCTTTTGGACTATTCCTTCAGCTAACCTTTTTATCTCAGCTATGCTCTCCCTTCTCATGTCGGGGTTTTCAACTGTACTCTTAATATGTACCTCTTCTTCTTCATCTAAGTCTTTCAGACTGTCTAAATCTACATCCCTATTATCACCCGTCTCAGTCTCTCCGTTTACTTTCTCTTTGCCCTCTGAGTCCATCTCTATGTTGTCTACTTCGTCTATGCTTGGCGCTCTGGATAGAACTGGCTTAGTGTCAGGTTTTTTCTGTTCTATTTCGCTTGGCTCTGGTGACACCACTGGCGGATTGTCAGATATGACGCTGCAGTCGTCTTCAAATACCTGAAAATTAACGACGAATATATGATACTTCTTTTATTCTCAAAAGGGATCGTTAGTATTGAAATAATTACATTTACATGGATATCTGTTCTTAGAACTTTCACCCTACCTCGCACGACGTATTTTCAACTGGCTTCAACCTTCCAGAAGCTTCGCTAAGGCGCGCTATAGACGCAGCCGTGGCCTCTCTGTCCCGCTGCCGCACGATAGCTTCGACGCAGAGCCAGTCGGACATGGTCGTCTCGTACTGGCGACGGTTAGCCGTGTCTTGCTCAGCTCGCTCTTCGGTTGTTGAACCAAAACTATTGGGGAAATAGATGAACCGGGTTACAAAACTCACAAAGTCTAAATAAATTCGCAAAAGGTCAAAAGTGTGTATTAAAGTACTGCCAATGAAAATCATCAGGCGTTAAATCTTAAGCCTGTAAAAAATAATTGAGGAGTCGTAGGTCCCTAATTGAAATAATGTCGACCACCTCACATTTTGTGTATGTAAATTTAGACCCATACAGAGGTCGAGTTTTAAACTGTCCTTAGTAATAAAGTCTGATCCCATTATGCATAATAAAGACCGTCATAACGCTCATTTCAGGTCAAAACATCAATCAAATATTTATCATGACTCGTTTTGAAAGCCGTATAGAAAATAAACCATCCTCACTCATAATATCCAAGCAGATAGGGCCACACCTCGCGCCGAATTTCATGCTGTACCCCACCATAATAAACTAGTCGGTACACTTCATCTTTGTCGCCCACAGCACCACGCTCATCCGTCATTGACCGCCACAGTTCTTCTGTGAGACCACCTTCAGCGTCATCTGAGAAAATAAATAAATTAGATGACTACAAATATTCTGTACCACATGTCGCCAATAATGTTGAATGAATGCGCGCGACATGGCTGGATACTGGTGGGTCGCGAGTAAATATTGAGTTGGCATGTAACTAGTGTCCGACCGAAGGTACAATTTTGGCCGAAGCCGAAGCCGAAGCCGATTAATCGGCTTTCATGAAAACCTTCGGCCGAAGCCGAAGCCGAAGCCGAAGGTGTGTTGACCCAAAGAAATGAGAGAATTTGCTAATAGTAAAAAAAAACAGCAGTATGTTTTCCTCAGTTTTTGCTCCGAAATCAAGTGTGTTTATGTTGTTATGTTATGTGTTGTCAGTTATTTATAAGATTAACTGCAAGCAATGCGATCGGGTCGGCGAAACGCTGCTCTGCTAAGCGCTGCGCACTATCCGTCTCGCTCTGGCATCGTTCGTTCAATTTCAAATCACAATTTGCAAACCTTCGGCTTCGGCCAAAGCTTCGGCCAAATTTTGGCCGAAGCCGAAGGTTTGGCCGAAGGTGGATTTTTTGGCCGAAGGTGGCCGAAGTCGAAGCCGAAGCCGAAGCTTCGGTCGGACACTACATGTAACACATAATTGTATATCACTATAGGCCAAAATAATCAGCGAACCTAAGCGTTAAGTAAGATGGCTAAGATTTGAGTGGGTGTTTCTACACCCAAGTCTTTCGCAAGTTTTTTTTTCAAAGTTTTTAGTAAACTTTGCTGTAGTCTAGGCTAGGGACGAGGGAGCAATCGGTAAGATTTAATGCTACCGACTGCGCCAAATAGATCTTGTTGAATACGTTCTCTACAGCCATTTTTTAAAATACCTACTTAGATATCTATTACAAAAATACTTAGTCTTAAATGCACATTCACCACTTAAGCCTTAAGCGGTACCAAGTAACAACAATAGTTTTACCTCTAGGTACAATATTGGGATGCACCAGGCCACTCAGATGAGTGCGGACGGTGGACAAATGGCGGCAGTACGCTAGCCACCCGTAGAACGCGCGCGATATAATCTGCCGACGCATCGTGCTGCACACCAGCTCTATGGACGCCGACTGAAACCATTAATAAACTGCTTAGTATCGATGAGCCTGCCCTATCTTAATATTAATTATTTACTTTATGTTTGCCAATGGAACTGCTTACTTAATGCAAGAAGACATATAATCGAATTCAGTTTTTTTAGCCCCTGATGTAAAAAGCCGGGTCTTATAGTTTGATGTTAATCAACTCGTAATGGATAATATTGTTGCAGCTAGTCAAGCAAAGAGTGATTCAATGATTTTACCTGCTCAATAGGATGATGTGGGATCATTGGTGGATGTCCGTTGAGGCCGGCGGACGGCGGACAGTCCACGGACATGGTGCTGGAGTCCGAGGATGTAGTGGATGTGGATGCCAGCGGGTGGCGAGGCGTGCGAGGCGGTGACTGTATAGAGCGTTCAAGCAACGAATGACGCATGGCTGAAATAATCAAAAGGCAACTATAGCTTTTGGACAAAATTGTAAGAGTATGAAGTTTTTAACGTTAAATTTTACAGATGTTTCTGGTAAAGATTAATTTTATTTGACTATATAATGACCGTTTCCGTGACTATAATCAATTCGCGTTATGAAATCAAAGGTTAATAGGTAGGTAAAGGTGAACTAATAAGGATGTCAAAATTTTTAAACCGACCAACCACAACGACTGAAACTTCATGACTCACTGTTTTTTTAACATAAATAAACTATAGAGCTTAAAAAACATTTTGTCAAAATAGCCGATAATTCCGGAAATATTATTCAAAATCGCATCAAATCAATTAGGTCCTTTTATTATGGGAGCTAAATGGTCATGTACAACTTATCGTCTTCTGTCAGTCTTCGAAATAGTCTTACCTTCTCTATCAGCAATGGCGTTATTCACGATACGGAACACGTAGTCCCCTGCCGCTTCCTCCCACTCGGCTTCTTCTGTCTCGCCGCTCTCGCAGAGACTCGGCATCGGCCGCCTCCGACCCTTGCCTCGACCGAAAACCTATGAACGAGGATTTGTGGTCAGGCAAAGCCAATTAGGTGAATGGCATTGACATAACTGCTTAAAATCAAATTATTTTTTGGATCAGTTCTCTACTAGGTTAATGACTACCTGTAAAAGGCCGCGAGTAAGGATTCTTGGACATCAGAATTGAATTTCGTCCATTAAAAAATGGAGACATTTAGGGGCAGCGAAGACGACAGAATTTTTGTACGATCGAGTCTGCGGCGCACAAAAGCCTGCGTGGATTGTATGCATTGTGCGCCGGACTTTTTGCACGTCGTGTGCGTTACTGCTTATAATTCCCTAGATTCTATTTACACAGACCAAAAAGTCCGCCGCAGATAATCTGTCGTCTACACAGGGCCTGAGGTTTCTTGGACATCAGAACTGAATTTCGTCCGTTAAAAATAGTGACATTTAATAGACATTTTTTTACCTTTCCGGCACCTCTTTGGGACCACAGCGGCGGATCCAGCTGCCCGTGAGGCAGAAGACCAGTCTCTAGGTTGCTCAAAAACGACAGCAGATGTCCACCTGCATGCAGTAAATAATACATTATTTGTTTTTAGGAAGTGCAACACCGCTCAGCACTTCAAGAATACCTCTTCGCACGATTTTTGTACCAACTCGTAGCCAGCGACTGTTTTAAAGTTCACTGTCCACTGAATCTCAAGACGCCCAGTACTATGCTTATGGTGAAAAGAGCTAGATATAAGTAGGTAATATATTTTTTAATGGATCCGTTGGCATGCATTCCCTCATCTCTTATGCAAAGTCTCTCATTTGCACTCAATTGCAAATTAAATGCTGAAAGTTAAGTTACGATGTTTTTTGGCTACTCTTGCCCATAATTGCATCTTAAAACTTGCAGCACATAGTTTTGACTATATTACTTTTCGTGTTTTGCTTAGGTTCTCAACCAACAAGAGCGTAGCTCTTAAATTCAAAAATAACTTTTCGTGTGCTCTGCTAAGCGTATTGTTTATGTTTATTAAATTACAATAATATTCCTAGAGCTGACCTTTAGGAAAATGTATGGGCGGCCGCTGCACGCCATCTTGGCCCACCAGTATGAGCGAGTCGGCGCCGCGCGCGCGATGCACGTGCACGTACACGACTTCCCACACGCACACCTGCAGCGACATCGCCCAGTAGACGCTGCACAAACAAAGACAATTATACGGTCTTCTTGATTCCAAGGGTCAATTTGGTTGAGGCTTGTAGAATGGAGATATTCCCCATGCTGTTGAAGGGTCGGTAGTGGCCCGCCAAGCTTTACTGACTGGTCCAGGAGGAATATTAAGCCTCCGTCAAACAGGCGTGGAACGTTCGCGAGGTGTCATTTTGAAAAGATTTTACGCGGCTATCAAATTCCTTGACTGTAAGTACATTAGGGGCCATCCATAAAGTACGTCACACGAATTTCATGACTTTTTTAGCCCCCCTCAGTCCTTGTCACAGGTGGTCACATTTCTGAGACCCCCCCCTCCCTAGTGTGACGTCACATGTTTTGCAATTTCACATCGAAAAATTATTAAATTAAAACAGCAGTTCCAAACTTAGTTTAAATTAAGTACTTTTTATGAAATCAACATTAAATCAAAACCGATTGCTTTGAAATTTTGCAGACGTAAAGATAGAAGTCCGGATTAAATAATAGGGTAGGTACTTATTATCCCGGAAAAAATTGATGTTCCCGTGGGAATGTTCGCTTTATACCGCAATATACCTAACCGAATTCCACGCGGGCGAAGCCGCGGGCAGAAAGCTAGTAAATATATTTCAAATTACGCGATTGCTACTTCTAGACATATTAGATTTTGAAATGTGATGTCACGAAACTTAGTACCCCTCCCACCCCTTGTCACACCATGTCACACTTTGTCGACCCCCCCCTCCCCCCTTTACGTGTGACGTACTTTATGGATGACCCCTTAGGTATTAGTATAATAGGAGTGAAGTTAGTATAGCTTTGGACAGATATAGCGAGAGTCCTCATAAACCTGATAACCCCTCATTTGTTCAGAATCCCTCAACGGGACGGCGCCAAGACAATTTGAGGCAAAAGTTAAGCCTAAAAATCATACAATATTGGGGTTTCCCTCGACCACTTGGCTTCGATACATGGTAGTTAAGTAAGTACCTATTACTTAACCAATTTGAACACATTTTTTATGTTTAGGAATCAAACAAACAAATTGCCAAACGGTACGCAATTACCGTCGCTTACATACACACTATAATGTACTATACAAATATTCAGAAAATCTTCTCTAGTTGGACTGGATCCGTGGTATTTATTCATGAGATTCCACAGAGACACGTTAATTAAGTACAGCATGCAAATCAAGCAGAATTCTACTTTAATTTACAAAGAGAGGCATAATTAAGTACACCATTAGGACGGTCAGCCCCGCAAGCATTTACAACGTGTAATAAATTAGTACTCAGCTACATACATTATATTTTACATAGGCCAGTCCGAGTGATAATTATGGCAAGCCCATCCCATGGGAATTTCACAAAATCTGGCAATTTCCCGTGAAACTTGAACTTTCAAATCAAAGAATTTCAACCTGAGGGTGATAGTTTTAGTGGGTAAGGTAAACGTCCCTGTGCTCGACACTGACCCAATACTTGGCAATTGCAAGCTTATGTCATAGTAAGACAGGTGACAGATGGGTGTCATCTACTGGACGTTGACGCGTCGAACATTGGTGCATTTACCTTATGCCAAGTTACATATTAAAAATATTCTTGTTTCATAACATAATTGTCATTTGATTAAAACGAGGACAAGTGTAACAAAATGCTTACTTGTCATGTTTATAAGCATTTCGATACAAAAAAATACGAAATTGTCAGTTGTCACCTGTCGCTTGACAATTGTCAACGACATTTATACCTAAGTATCAGCTGACATTATGTCGCTGACAATTAGGGTTGCCAACCCTACTATATAATATAGTATCCTACTATATTAGGGGTCCAACTGCTATATTTTTATAAATAAAATATAGTAGGCAAAACTACTATATTTTTATCATCAAAGTCGCTAAACTTGGTTTCAATTTTTTTATCACACTTTCAGAATATTTCTGAACGAAAATGTTACTTACATTTACATACACCCCGCAGTGCTTGTATTGCTTTGACAATTTCTTGAAAAACAAAAATTTGTTAATGAAAGCTCAAAGCAGTAAAAAATATATGTTTAAAAAAAAATTAAATATTATTTGAAACCTACTATATTTTTTATTAATAATTCCCGAACTACTATATTTTTATGGGTTCTGAAGTCAAAACTACTATATTGGGTCCAAAAAAAGTTGGCAACCCTACTGACAATTGTCCACTTGGTGAAATCGGGGCCTAGCCGTTTATTCTAAAAAAGAAAAACAAAACAAAAGCAACATACCAATCAATGCACAGCGGGCCGAGGCAGCGGCGCCTAAACACAGTGCACACTGGCGCCATACTGCACAGAACACACTTGTGTGGGCACGCGGACGCATGCACTAGATGACAGCGGAGCAAACTACACAACAGGCAAGCTAACTTAAAGACGACAAAAAAGTGCAAAAGTGGATAAAAACTAAAATTTGTTGTCATACGAGCATTTCTCAATAATTCTCAAAAAGTATATAAACTTCATGACTATTACAGCCACGTACATAGTAACAGAATGGTAATTGTAACAAAATCATATTTGTTTCACATTTTTGTACAATCTTTTGAGAATTGCTCATGTAAGACGGTAGGTATCATTTTAAGGAAATAGGCAAGCTCTTTAACCATATAATACAAGTAGCTCAAAAAATTGTATAGGTACAGACGAGTCCATAATAAATATATGAGCAGAAAAAATGATAAATATGTAAACTTTTGAACCTTATTGTCAATGTCATAAAGGGGTACAGATATTTTTGTACCCTCAGTTTTGCTCATAAATATAATAATGAACTCGACTGTACATAATGAATTTCAAAAACAAAAGGGTATACTTTTTGTAAGCACAATTTTATTTTTCCTTCAAGAAACCTATTATTCCGTAATTTCAAAATAATTGTAAAGCCATCTGACGAGGGTAGGTCCTTACCTAACGCTACGTAGTTTTTCTCATATTACTACTATAAAAAAGACGTAAGCAACGTAAAGACGTAATCGAGAGATCCAAAGAAAATACTGTGAAAAATTGCGACACGCACAAAAGGCAAGGCACGTTCCATGGTAACAGCTTTTAAGCTGCGAAAAATATAGTAAGTTCCTACACTAATTTAAATATAATAGAAACTCCACTGCTAATCATACATAAGCTTCCCAGCGTGGAAGGACGCTGACTATAGTTTTCCCGTGAGTAACGTAAATATCCGGATAGTTACACGAAACATTAGCAGAAAATATTTAATTTACGTCATAACATTGTTTGTTTATACATCCACGCTAAATTTTTAGGCAAAAATGAGGTCACTAATTTAAATGATATAATTTTTATCCTAATAATTTCAACTCAACATAATAGTATGGTAACGAACACTAGTACAGCGTCGAATATTGGAGCGTTTACCTAATGGTTTGGAACTTCGCACATCTGATTAAAAGGCTACAGTTTAATACTCTGATCTATCCGTGCTTGTTATGACAATAATGTTCCTTCTGTCTGTATACAACCTACCTAATAGTTATATTAAATTGTTAAGTAACTACCTACTCCAAGTTTGGAATTGCTAGCTGTCTGAAGACTTGATGGATGAACTGAGAATGAGTCTACAACATCTGGAAAGTATTTACCGAACACAAACGTGCTCTGTTAAACAATAAGTATATCTTTTTAGTTGCTCCTAGATATTTACAGTTGAAACTCTTTTAAAGTTGAAATTTTATTTGTAGTCTGGAAATTTACATTAATCGTGCTTCGACTGCTTTAATAAGTTAAAGATAAGACGCAGCAAATTCAGAGTAACACTAAAAAAAAAACTTATCGTGCAAGACAAACTTATAAATTCATAACATTACATTTTAAACATAAAACTACTATACCGTGAGACTCAGTCATATTGAGAAATACGGATAACTCACGCCTTTAATCGAGTTTAGCTCGACATGTTTCGGGTTTCGCCCTTGACAATAATGTAAATAACGATAGTTACGAGGGTAGTCGTGTGTCGGTATTAGTTTCGTCAAGCACAAGCGTGGACAGAACGATAGGGCGCCGCGGCTCCTAGATGAGGGGCTACGGATTAGCCCGAAACATCGCGCTACACTCGCTCAAAGACGTGAGATATCCGTACTTTGCACAACCACATAGTAAAGCAGTAGCTATAATACATGAGCAAGCCCGATCAAACACGTACACAACAACTGTAAGTAACTGAAAATTTACGCTAATGAAAATCCGAAAGCAGGAGGGCTGCCAGCTCAAAGCTTCACACGACTACACGACTTTAATAACAAAGTAAAATACAGGGGATTAAACTTAGCAGCATGGCACGCGTTTGTAACAAAGTATTCCAACCCTTTTGTAACGAAAACAACAAGCAAGTTTTAAAATAAAACTGAACAAAAGCGTGCAGCGTGCGGGCAAAGTTTCGTGGTAAATTGAAGGAAAAAGGCGTCGAGCCCGTTCATTAAAATATCAAAGTCGCCCGACTGACCAATTACTGCACTTGGACTTAATTATTAAGCTTTGCTCTTCAATGAAGTGTAATAAAAGACTGAGGAGTCAAAAGAGCTTCGCGTAACGTGCGCGTTGATTTAACAATTAGGGGTAAGTTGAAAATAGAGAACAGTTTGTTTGATAGATTTAGAACAGCTCTAAATACAAAAATGAGATTATTACTTCTGCCATTATTGTTTCTTTCTATTCGCAATTCTGCACTATACCCTCCGCAGTTGTCTTTGAAGATTATGCAGAAAAATTATGCAGAATCGCGAATAGGTGTGATTGATGTCGAATAATTCCTAGAATTGCAATCGAATCTATACATTTAATAGATTCTATAGAAAGCAATACTAATATCACTAGTTATGAGCTCGTGAACACCTACTGTCTTTTTTAATTAGTTGTCGCCATCGATAATACATAAATAGCACAGTAGGCGTAAGCACGAACTCTGCGATAAATTAAACTAAAAAAGAAAAATGATGCTTACTTTTGAATGAGTCAAGCAAGCCATTTTTTCTACTAAAGCTGTTTAAATACCTTTTGTCGACTCCTTCGCTCTCTGCGTATCCGTTCATGAGTTGGTTGGGCGTCCACTTGATGATCAGCCCCGAAGCCGTCTGATGCAGACTGAGGTAACCTGGCATCGGTTCTGCCACGTCCTTCTGCGAGCAAAATATTATCAGCATACTTAGTTACTTATCAGGTTTAGATACATTTTAGGTGACAGGCTAGCAACCTGTCACTGTGCTATTCTACCTCTTCTATTTGATTTTAAACCTAAAATTTGCTAGAAGACGCTGCGAAGCGTGAAAAGTTATAGTTTTGTCTATGTCGAGTTTCCTGTGCTCTGCCTAACCCATTTCGGAACACGGCGTGATTGCATGTATTTAATTGAGGAATCAATAATGCCATTTCGCATCATTCTATCGTGAAGCCAAGGATACACTAGATGACTAGAGGACAAATGTGCCGCGACATGTTGTCCGATTACGCCTGACATATCTGGCGACATCGCGCGTCTTATATCCGCGTATAATACACGTGTCGCGCGATGTTGCCAGACATGTCGAGCGAAGTCCGGCAATGTCGCGCTACTTCGCCCGACGTTACTGGGGACACGTGTCGCGGGACATTGGTCCCCTAGTGTATCCTTGGCATCAAAGCCTAACGCAAATACTATCTTTACATTTTTTTGTTTTTGTTTCAGGAAACATAAATCTCAAAAAATACATTTTCTAAAAGACATTTAAAGCTGCTCTTTCAGTCGTCATAGGATTATAATGAGGACAGATTGAACACCGCAATATTCAAAAGCCAGTGTTCATCCATTTACTTCGCAGGATGTGGAGCGAAACGTCTCTGCAGATTAATCATAGTCGGTAAACTAGTTACGTACTCGCTAGACGGCACTCTCGGCCATTACCGCTTAAATCTGAAATAGATGTAATGAGACAAAACAATGTTGCTTTTGTGTAATGCGTTAGGAACATTATAATTTCTGTTGTCTCGTGCATGCTTCTGCTATATAATATCGCACTGGTTAAATTTTACATATTAGAAAACGGAGAAGCAAAAAAAGAGTCACCGATTTGTAAGAACTTTTAAAGTCCACGAGTGTGTTTAGTTAGAACATTTTACAATCTCCTAGACGAGACGTCTTAAACTAAATTCAACTGTTTCCTTACTTGCCTTCTAACTAAGAGACGAATTTCAACCCTGAATTTAATATTTCCCTGTTAATAATGCGCCTACGAACTTTACCCAAGTTTATGAAAATGTTTGAACACGGCATTAACATGAGTTCAAAGTATGATGTACCACATAAGGCAAAAGCCAAATATAAGCACGTCAAATTTCGTACATAGACTCGTATCTCCGAAATATCTTGATATTTTTTAAGATACGAATTCGTTTTTGCAATAGTAATATTTTATGAGCCGTGCCGTTTTATGCCCCGTGAAAAAGCGAGTGCCGCGAGTTTTTCTGCCTTTTATAATATGAATAAGGTAATTTTCGCCATGCAATGTCATGTCAAACGTATTGCAAACGTGTGTAACCTACTTTATGTAGAAAATGCCAAGGTTATCTACTATTGTTGCCTTCATAAAGGAGCCCATTTCATGCGTGTTTTTAATCCTTGCGGAAATTGGTCCTCGTTGAGTGTTCGGAAAATAAAATTAAGATTACTAGCGACATAGCCCGGAGTTGCGCAATTGTCTTCAAAGCCATCAAGTTAATTAATTGTACGGTTGTTGTTTGAGAAGAAAATACTTTGTGCCAAGTTTCTTGCAGCGCTTTTTCTTGGCCATCATAGACTCAAAAGACTCAAAAGACGATAAAAATAGCCCCTATATCTGCAGTCTGCTTGAACAAAAAAATTTCGATTTCGATTTGGATTTTTGATCTAGAATTAGATTTTACAATGCAATAGGATTTCTTAGGTATTCTAAACATCTGAGAAAAGATTTCATCGCCCAGAATACTCGGGACAACCAGAATGTCAAAATAGAAGCAAGTGGCTGTTTGTTGCCTCTGACTACACCGCAGGGAATAGAGCGTGATACATATTTATTTATGAATCGATATGAACACCTGATCGAAATCCGTTAAGTGTTAAGTAGGTACGTCATAATTATTCGTTGTTAATCATAATCACTGTTTTCAACGTTATATAAAATAGAAAACACTCACAGGCTGTACTCTGACGTTATTCTTGCCGTAGAGCAGAGCCGCGCGTGAGTTTTGATGCAAGCTCTCCACGTAATCTTTGGCTGTAGACCCAGCCGCGTTCGTTGCGCCTAAAGCAAAAAAGAACAAGTCACTAAATAAGTTAATAAGTTACAACGAGAAAGTCAATTTCAAAAATATTATGAGAGACATTTTAACGTGTTTACTAATGGCATCCGTTCGCTCGTATGTCAATAACATTTTTCTTTAGGTAGGTACTATAATTTTACCTATGAAATAGTCGTTTTGTATGGAGATTTTTATAAAATTGGGCTTTCGTACTAACTGTTTTATTTATTTATTTAGGAACTAAAATATCTCGCGTTATAACATTTTATGTTCCTGTTTTAAATAAACTGGATCTACAATTACCTACACTGAATTCTGATAACAAAAATGAAACGTTTTCTTGTACATTTTTATTCAAACAAATAAATTCTCTAGTTGTATGAAACTTCGCGTTTGCTCGACGTGAGCAAAATATTTCATGACATTAAACATCTTCTTTGTTTGCTATAAGTATTTATTGAAGCACGAATTAAAAATCACCAATTTAGTGATAGGAACAAAACGAAAGGTGCCAAAATATTCCATCTAAAGTGAAAAAAGCTCCAGGTATGTATAAAAATAATAAGCTTTTGAAACCTGTGTAAGAAGATCCGGTATCGTCAGAAGAAGTGTTGAGACTCCGCCCAAAATTGAGTATCGGTCGTCGCACCGACGGCGGCGTGGTCGTGCCGGCCGACATTCTGTGACGTTGGACCTAAACATGATACAATTAGACATAAGCACTTGTACTATTATTTATTCTGTGACATAAGCTATTATTCTCTAAGAATGTTTCAGCAATAAAATGTCGATTCGCTGTCCTAAATATCACACTTCGAATATTTACTTGAAATTCTTGAAAAATATTACGTGTGTTGTAACAGCCAGTTACGTAATAGGTAATTCTTATAAAAACCAACCAAGATGTAAATAGGTACAGGCCATTATTTAAAGCAATTCGTCGGCCGGTTTAATCTTTTCATCGTTTACAAACTATAATCGAAAGGTCCTCATTCTGTGGCAAAATGCAAACTAATTAGGTATGACCTCGACATCAAACTTGGCAAGATTTTTGTAGTGGAGTAAATTCACGCGTCGCCTTTACCTGAAAAAAGCGATGCGCGAAAACACTACATAAAATCTTACTAACTATATGTCGGTAACTATACATACAAATGCAATGCATACAGAATTATCAAGTAGTAGATACCTATTGCAAAAATAAGCAGTACCTACTACAAACAAACGAAACACTCCCTACAATTGTAAACAAGCGCAAGTCGCAAAATGACATCGTATACCTTCGTAGTACCTAACTCATCTAACTACCGCCTGGATGGCCAGCTGGCCACTCTAAAAATGCACATTGTTGCCCTCAACATATTTGCACGTGGAGTTACGAGCGAGCCATAATAAAGTTACTATCAACTCTTTAATGGAGCTATTTCATTTCTGGCGACAGCAAATGTGCGCTAAACCGCAACGAGGACGCAAGCCGAGTTACAAACGACGAGTTACAAGCGCCGAGTTCGTTATTATGTAAATAAAGGCTCCGGCCAAATCTTGTAGCTGAATTGAATTGTCCGTAAATCGTTTATAGCTGATACAATTTTGTATTTTATCGCCCGGCACTACGAACATAATACAATTCAAAGAAGATCTGCATTGAATTTGTTGGTAATGAAACAACGCCAGTTTTCATTACTGAAGGCATTCTGATATGAACAATGCTATTATTACATGGGAAATTGAAATGAACAGCCTTGGAAGCGAAGTTAGGAAGTCAAGGTAAAGCATATTTTGCGTTGAGTTATTAGGGGGTTTCGTACATTAATTATTTTATATACTTTCTTATTTACTTAAATGAAACAAGGATATTTTCCGCGTCCTTACTACGACTGCTCCAATTAATTTACAAAGTTAGTTAATGAAATTAACTAAGCGTGGGCGGGCGTAGGAAATGACTGGTTCCCGAACTTTAGTTCAGAAGAACATAGAGCTTTAGTTGTTTGAAATAAAATGTTACAATTCAATAGAACAGGAATTATAGTTGGAAATAGAAAAGCTGACGATTTCGTACGCAGAAGAATCGTTTAGCTATTGGCGTTTGTCTCGACCACGTATTTTATGTCCACATCACTAGTAGCAGTTAAGATATCCACAATTTGTTACTAGTACTAATTAATACCTACTACGTTCTCAACCAAATATCAAATTCTGAGTGTTTACCCGTAATGGTAGCTCATGGTGTATTAATTTAGTTCAAACTGATATACCCATTAAATTTGATAAAGAAAGCGTAGTATTATTTCAACAGCGACAAAGTCAACATAATAGTGGTCTACGAATCAGCTTTGCCGAACAACACTGCAGTAGCGGCAGTACTGCTATCCTTTAGTCTTCTAAAAGCTAGCAGTACCGCCGCTATGTAGCCGCTCCTTGGGACAGATTTTTAGCTTTTAGTTACAGGTAATTTTTCACTTTTGACTTTAACGATACAAATATACATTTTTAGATTTTTTCATTTTCTTAAGTTACATCACAATTCTTCATTGCAAATTTCATGATCGTCCGTCAATATGAAAGAACCCTAAACCTTTAGCAAAACCTATGGAAAAAAGACAAAAACTGCCGAATCTATTGATCGCGTACATTTAGAGATTAGATTTTTACAGTCATATCATAAGAGACCGCAGACCTTCGTTTATTTAAACATTTTACTACACTTTCCTGAGGAAAAAAAAACCTAATAGACAGACAAACAAATAGAGAACAAAGTGTTTTTTTTTTCCTTTAGAGGTTCGAAACCTTAAAAATGCCGTAAAAAGTATAAAAATCATGCCGCTCTTGTCAGCAATTTCATGACAATTTGCTATGTATGGTCGACCAAGAAAGTGGTCTACCTTTATTGACAAAAGTTTGTGAGATCAAATTTAATTATCACTTAGCTAGGTTGACATTCTACCACTTATTTTAGGTTTAACTGGCCAGAGACAGGATAACTTGAATAAGGCGGCGTCACCTTTGAATCGTTTTCACTCGGATTGTCAATTCCCATCACCAAAGCGCTCATAATAGGTATGTGACGTTACAGAAGGTAGAGAAAAAATGGCACGCTTGGTGTTCATACAAATGGAGGAACTCGCGGTATCTATTTCTATATAAATCTGTGCTTTTCCTCGATTAACTTACCAATTCGTCAGCAGGCGGATCTGTCCAGAAGCAAGCCGGTGCCTTTGCCTTGGAGTACTCCAGAGCGCAGGGCCCCACCAGCAGCGAGCTGAGGATACTCCCGAAGTCAGGGTCCGCGACCAGCGCGTCGCGTTCGTAGTAACGGTTCGCGTTGTTCACCAGGTGTTCAATGATTTTAGCCAGTTGCCTCTCGAACAGAGCTATTCGGATCCACAGGTATCTGCAACAAAGCGTCGTCTATTAGGGAATATGCATACATTTATTTACTGTACACATACATACGTGACGCCCGTATTCCTGAAAGGGAAAGGCAAGGCAGCACACGCGAAAGGTTAGACATAAAATATCTCTTTCGCTTCTTCTTAAGTATACCTTAATCTATGTCATTGGTCGCCTCTTAAGACATCCACTGAACAAATGAAGAGATTTTATTCTAAATCCGACACCACATGGCATAGGTAGCTCCGTTCTAAGCCCAATAAAATTCCAATTCCTTCGGAGTGATCATGTCGTCGTCGTTACAAACGCTTAGAATTTCAGATGTACCGGTTACGATCGGTCACAAAATGGCCGTAAAGTGCCAACGCGCCAAATGCCGCCGCCAAATAAACAAAAGCGAGTTTTCTACCTCCTGCATAGAGCACAAACAACGGAAACCTGCCCACATAAAATAGCGCAATAAAGCAAAAAACAATCTCAGTACCGCTACAACACAAAGGACATTTTTATTGACACTTCAATTTCAGTCCTTTATTTGCTTCGTCAACATTTTCCGCGGCGGATGGCTCAATTTATAAAGTGAGAACATTCTATTTTATCACTGACAGAAATTGTTTGGTTAAATTTGTTATACCTATCATCGTATTACGTTTCGTTAAAACTTTATCTAATTAACGGAACATCAAACAATTTCTCTTTTGTTTCGGTTATGCCTACTGTAATTATTTCGCTCGAGAACATAATGGTTCTTGAGTGGCGGCTGAAGCTCGTCGGGTGTCATCTTTTAACGTCAGTCCAGGCCTCCTTTACGCCTATGGCCTAATTCCGTTTTTCCTCCACGTGTCACGTCATATTTTCTCAACGCGGAATAAAATTATTTCACTCTTAGCGGTAAACATTTTTCCACTTTATGCCTCACGCGTGGAAGTAATCGAACGGCTTAATTCGAGAAGTATTAGACACACGTGTGGGTAGTTCTTTATACCGTCTCGCACTCTTACCGAGTGTTGTCAGGTTTAGAATAACACCTCTCCATTTCTTCTTTAGATGTCGTAAGAGGCGGCTAAGGATCTAGGTAAGTATATCATAGGCGATAAGCTATCAACTTGTCGCATTTGTAGGTACCTCTTAACTTAAAACCTAAGAAACATGCTAGTCATGGTTACAAAACGTGAAACAGTTATGGTTTTCACTATTTAGCGCTTTCTGTTCTCTGCCTACTCCATTTGTGAATACAGGCGTGATATGCTTATAGCTGTACATTTAGCTCGTAAGTTAATTTCGTCATAGAAATCAACTTTCTATGTAGTAGCTACCTTCAGTTTCGTACGGAAACCTCGACGCGCGAGCCGACTTATGGTTGGTCTTTTTTATACCAACCTGTAGAATCCCTTTACTACGATTTTAGAGGCATATAGAATGTAGAGAAATACCTTAATAAATAAATTTTGCGAGCCGATCAGGTAAACCCAAGACATCTCTAAGTGGAAAAGCTAACATTAAAATCACCTTCCGGTTTCATTTGCATTCCATCTCTCGATCTTCAAACCTCGCGGGGGATCATTACTTTTTCAGCTTTCGGAAACAGAGGCGGAAAATTCAAATTCCATCCAACAATCGGTGAATTTATTCGGAGCCAATTTAGCTTGAACTCACGCGATTCATTGTGGCTTACCCCTCGCCGTTTTTTCGGTGCGACATGGAGTTCTAGCTGAATTAGAGGCTCGTAAATGTATTCAAAGCACGTAACCAGAGATTTGGACGGAAAATACCAGCGATGCGCCGGGAAATTCGGAGTTATTCGCTATGTAAGCCGTCTCGGATGGCTATTGATTGCTCGTCCACGTAGAACAGCGTGTCGCTCTAATGAAGGTTTCGCATAACACTGGGTGTCTACCTACTCAAATTAAAGCCGCATACATGGCATGGTACATTTGAGCAATCGTGATAAAATAGAGCAAAGATAATCCGTTCTCCGTGAGGTGTCGGGTTTAAAATAATATCTCTACATTTCGTAAATAGTAAGAGGTGACTAAGGTATATGGTAAGGGTATGTTTTAGGTGACAGGCTAGCAACCTGTCACTGTTATACCTCCTAACTTACCCTAAAAAATGTGCAGGAAGTGGATGAAGTTAGTCTAATCATCTATGTACATACATACATAACCGTCACGACTTATTCCCTGAAGGGTAGGCAGGGACAACAGAGCGCCATTCGCATCTATTCTGACATACTTCTCTCGCTTCACTCACATTCATCACTCTCGTCATACACGCTCGATGGTTTCAGGTAGGTACTCCTAATTTGGACGTTGTTTAGTACATCGCCGATCTGGTCGATATACGTTCTTCGAGGGCGCCCTCGACCGACTTGGCCTAACACACTTCCCTTGTAAACTTACTTACATATCCTTGATTCATCCATTCTCTCCACGTGCACAAACCAACGCAGCATACTTTTCTCTACCCTAGTTATAATACTTTGTTTCAGACCACACTTCTCTCTAATCACGCTATTACGCACCCTATCAGTACGTTTGTGTTTTTTTAATAAGATTAAATAATGTGAAAAGGTATACCTACCTACATATTGGTGATTTTTTGCTTAAAGGTAGAATGAGACGGTTAATTTTTTGGTTGTTTTCGTGTTTGATTCCAATTTTTTCACTAAAAATGACACGACTGAACACAAAATGAACCAAAACGAGCATTTCCTTATGGTCAAAAACCATTCATCTAATCATTCGAGTGAACCTTGTTTTTCTTCATTTGCTAAAATGTTTGCGCGTAATCTTACAACACTATAATGTCCAATACAAAAATGTTCCAGATATTACCTACTAGCTACCGTCTCGCTGGCGATAGAATCCGAATAATATTCTTGGGAATCAACAGCTCTTTATTTAGGTAACAATGGCGACTAATGAAGCCGAACCCGGCTGGAACGAATGGGTTGAATTGAAAGCAGCTAAACGCAATTAATAAAGCGTATTCGGCGGCTATTCTGCATTTTGATAATTTTATTAGCATCGGACACACGCTTTGAAAATTATGGCACTTGTTTATTAGGAAAAGGTTTAAATTTGTTACTGTTCGTCGCTGTTCCTGCAGAAATCGCTATGTGCATTTTTTCGATTTTTGTTTTTTTATGCCATTTTGAACCTTAGGTCCATATACGTATGCTCTAAAAACGGCGTGAAGCTATCTTTATTATTTCTGCATGTGAAAAAATTACCATGTGAAGTTTGTAGGTCAAAATGTTCCCTTAAAAACTCCTTAAAAATAACTAAGTGTCACTAATCACATAGCAGGACCGTTTCATATTCATATCACGCGAAAATTTGGTCCGATATGTGTCTTTCGGAGCACACATAGCGAATTTATTCGATCGTGTCGTTCGCGTTCGACATGTGTTTTTCGGCACATAGCGATATTTTAGTAGGAGAGGGCTTAAATATTTATCGCTATGTAACAAATTTCTGTTTTTCTTTGCGTATAAAATTCAGTTTTCACTATATCTTTTTAAAACTATTATCATTTCATGTACGAAATCACAAGGCAATAGCACAAAAAAAAATTACTAACTTTCCATACATGGTTAATGAGGAAATCAGTTTTTTGTGTCTCCTGAAAAGTTGGTTAAAAACACATAGCGATTTCTGCAGGAACAGCGACGTGTTGCTTATCACTTCGTGCTAACACGGGAACAAATACTAGACTTGGCTAAAAGGATTGAGTATCCGCAAAATTTCCATAGAAAAGTCAAATTTAAAAATATATATTTTTTTGCTAACAAAATTTTAAGTAGGTAGTTCGATTTGATTGAAGGTAGATTTATTATGAGCTTTGAATTTTTCATCACAATCACAATAAATACTTTAAGGGGTTATTAGCAAAATTTTCCTTGATTTAAATTTCTCCGTTAAATTTTGCGTATTTTTATTACCAGTTTTTTTTTTTGTTTATAAGTAATGAGACAATAATGCAGACTTTTGGGTAAGTACACTCGACCGATTCCTAACCCACCATAAGACCTATTTCCAGTTAACGTCATAGTGGCATTGCATTGTTCGACAAAGGAAATCATATTACATTTATCTTGAACGTTTTCTGTTGGGTCAGAACAGAAATCAATTTGTGTGATAGTACTTACAGCATTAAAAAGTAATACATCATCTATGTACAAAATATCAGCCCTTCTTTTGATCCAGAAAAATAAAGAACACTTTTATACACAGTTTTCCCTTCACTGGGCAACTGATTAACTAATTTCTCCTAAAAGTCTAGGATTACAATCACCCTCTCACTATCCAGAGATTCAAGAGTATCCTTAGCGAAAATCTACTTAAGTATTATACTTAAGTCCTCGACAAGAAATAAATCCTGTCGCTACCTATCTACCGATCTCGGTGTGCGGACCCTTTTGTGATTTATTAAGGCAAGATGGGCTCCCCTTGACCTTGAAAGGGATTTTACAAAAGATCTTAAAGTTTTTCCTGAACAACCTTGAGGGATGTGAGGAAATCGAGATAGGAAATAGGGACTTGTTGAGGGTGAGTGGACGTATTGCTGTCGTTTGATTGGGTGTATGAAATGAACAGCGGATTGACGGGATTCGTTTTAAATGCCCTGTGTTTGGCTCGAGTTTTTTGTTACAATTTGAAGAATAAGAAAGAAAAAAATTAATGCGATTAAAACTTTTTTTATTGCACTTCTATTTTAACGTTTTTATTGCGTTTGTTTTTTTTAATAAATTAAATCACACTTAAACATACTCAGTTGATACCTTACCTATGTAGACAATATTATACATCCAGTTACCTACTAGACAATATGCATAATCTCGACACTTGTTGCCTACAACAAAAACATATCCAATATTACCTATTCAAATTACGGTTATACCAACTTATTTTGGTATATTTCTGTCTACCATATTTTCTATCCATATCCTTCGCGAAGTTAATTTAAAGGCCCAAATACTATCAATCCTAAAGCAATATTAACGAATTTTGACATAGGTACAGTTGTATTTGTTTCTGTTTCCTGAAAATAATTATGGGAACACACATTCGACCTACTTACTTAATATTTTTCTAGGCGTATTTTTATTTTTTCTCCTCTCACACAACCGGTAAAACGATTCAAAGCATATCTGCGTATAGGTACCTGGGCTAGTGAATATTCACTGGCAAAATGAAAGGAAAAACTCAACGGCTAGAGAAAAGGGCAGATTCTTTTCAAACTCCGGGGCCATAGCAAGGCCACCGAAAACGCGACTCCTAAAGAATTTGCTCAAATTATGTAGAAAATTGAAAAACTTTTCATGGGTCTATCACAAACATCCAATATTTGACGGTGGCTCGGTAGGTAAAATGAGTATTCATTTGTCCGATTAATTTTCGTTTTGGACGTCGTCGGCTTTCTCTAATGGATTTATCTTAAATTGGAAACGATTTATAAAATCTGGAGGCTGTAAGATTGTTTTTAGGCTGAACTAAGGAGCTGTAATAATTTTAAGTTATAATGGGATCAAACTTAACGAGACTTACTTTCTTCAATGATCGTTTTAAATACGAAAAACCTCTCTACAATAAAATTGTAGCTACAACACGATCAAGGTGAAATTTTTTATACGTCTTGTTATAAATTATGAAATCTACCAAAAACGTAGGTAGGTAGGTGGGACTTTTTATTATTAATTTAAAATAAACATGTATGTAAGTATTTCAAAACACTTTCGGATGGTAGGTTAAGTAAGGTAAGTAGGCTAAATTGTCAATTATTTACGGCTCGCTTTGAAAAATTCACGTGGACATAGTTGTTCTATAAAGTTGAAATGTATCATTGGACACAGACATTTTGAATTTAAAGTACATACAAATACATCAAAGAGGGCAAGGTAATTTTAACAAGGCATCCGTATGAGCCAATAATGATAAAATTACCGTTATTATAAAGAACTAAATACCTGCTCAAAAAACAATCTCTAGCTATGAAATCTAGTCAAACCAAAACGGGAGACATGTTAGATGAACAAAACCAACATCTTGACGTCTATACAAAACGCTCGAACATTCCATGTCTTCGAGGTGAATCGGCGGGAAATCGCCTCTTAGACATTTCTCTCCCCTATGAACAGACACAAGATAAAAGTTACCTGTCTAAGCACAAATAAATAAGGCTGATACAAAACACTTCTGAAAATATATCGCGGGTTGTCTGTTCAATAAACCTCATTAGACAGAAATGTAGCCGACCTTGTCATCTAACAAGCATGGCGGTGGAATTAATCGTAAGTTACCGGACTGGTCCCCTCGGCAACAAATTTAATTTTCCCTACAAGTTACCGAGGGAAAACCCTGGCAAATAAATAGCAGGAGTCACAACAAAATGCCACGGCGACCTGCGTTGCCAATAACTTTGAAGCAATAACAAAGTTTTACCCGACGCCTGTTCGAATGCAGCGTACAGGGCAACACCTGGCTATCCGTGATTGTTATTTATTTGTCAAATTACTTACAGCACTCGGCCGTAAAGTTTGCACATCGGTCTTCAAATCGAACATCGGCTTTGTAGAGCATTGTCCCTATAACATACGTGACTCCGATTGTCTCTCTCCTAAGACCGATGTGCATACTTTATGGTCGGGTACTGTACATTGCATTTCATACTATTTAGCTGGCCCGGCGAACTTTCCAAAATGTCTCACTGTTTAAACCTTCTTTGGAGTTCCACAAATATTTCAAGACTAAAATTAGCCAAATGGGTTCTCCTGTTCTCGATTTTAAGCGGGACTAACGAACAGCAATTCATTTTTATTGACAAAGTTATGTATTGATATTTCGTAAACACGGTCATTAATGTCATTATTTTCATTACTGTTACGTACATATAATAGGCAATGAATGAATAAGTGAGTTCATCCATAACCATTAATGGTATATTCTATGTACGACAATCCAATTTAATGAGAGTGTAAACAAAAACGCGACGCCATTAAACCAGCCATAGACAATTTAGTGATGTGAACACGTAGAACCAATCGCAAATCGATTGATCGATTAAAAATAAACACATTGATGAATTTGTTTTGTTTATACCTAGCTGTTGTGATTAAAATGGATCGACATGCAGTGTTTTATGCATACATCACGCCTATACTTTCATAAGGGATAGGCAGACTATGTGAGACCTTCATACCCTAAACTAAACTAAAACCATTTCACGTACGTTAAGCATGTTTTTAGGTTTTATGTTAAGACGTACAATAGTGTCAGCCTATCGTTTAAGGACGATGGTATTCTTACATACCTACCTACATTTTTAATATCTAGTATAATTGCTGAAGCGTAAATTTCCTTATATTTTAGTGGTAGTGCTGTTGCCTATTCATAATAATAATATATGTATAGAAAACGGAAGCAACATGGTTTTATAATCCATCTTTTGTACCCAACTTGAGCTCTATTGTTGTAGATTTCAATGTGCCCCAAATATAATAGCGGAAGGTCTTAGGGCAATCGTTTCGCAAACGTAGCAGTCGCATTATAACGTGATTATGTTTCGAAAACAAAACTATTTGAAGTTAAGCAGTTAATAAAGAGTCTCATGGCAACTACCAGACTTGGCTATGAGAAGCCTATATTTTCGTTTTACATTATGTATCATACGTATAATGTAATGTTATATAGTACTGACCTGGGTTGTGGTGGCGAGGAAGAGAGCAGCGACCCAGAACCCCGCTTGTTGAGCGGCGGGCGTGGCGCAGAGGGACGACGCTCAACCCCTGAGGCAGACCGCGTCGCTGGTGCCCCTTCAGCGGCCAGCACGCGCGCAGACACCAGCGCCGCTTCCGGGCAGTGCTGGGGGCAAAAGAAAACACATTGTAGTCGCTACTGGTTCTCAAATCTACGTAACATACATAAACGTCACGCCTTATTGCCTGCAGGGTAGGCAGAAACAACAGAGCGCCATTCGCTCCTATTCTGACATACTCCTCTCGCTTCACTCACATTCATCACTTTCGTCATGGGTCTCAAATCTCTAATGGCGATATTAGGTATTTTTAGTACATCCTACATCAACATAGCGCCTGTATTGTCATAGGGAACGCATGAAACTTTACAAACGTAGGCAAATTCTTGGGTATTTTGCGTTTGAAGACACTTTAAAGCAGTGTTAGGTCTATAGCTTGATAAAAACGGTAAAAAGTTACACCTTCCGATATTACCTTGGAATAAAAACTGTAGACTTGGCACAACAACACGCGAGAGACGCCACGTGCGCGGGATAGTCACTTCCTGACGTCTCTAGTTAGGCAGTGAAATGTTATAGTCTATCTCGCGCGCATCTATACTCGCGTCTTGCTGTGCTAAGCCGGCTGATTTAGTTACATAATTATATTAGATATTTTCCACAAGTTTCTCTGCATAGAAGTCGATGTCGTTATCCCGTGGGAACTACTCATTTTTCGAGATAAAAAGAGTCCTATCCCTTCCTTGGGACTCAAATTGACCACATAAGCAGTTTCTTACTAATCAATTTAGCGGCTGAAGCGTGAATAGGTAACAGACAGTTGCGTTTATAGTATTAGTAGGGATTGTGACGGTCGATATAAAAGGTACATTCAACTATATAGTTCGCTTTACGGCTTCATTGGCACAATTATTCAACCTAGGAAGTGTAAATGCGGGTACTAAAAATAAACTAATGAATTCCGAATAGGTACATGCTACTGTTTTAAACTTTCGTGATTCTCACACATAATTATGTTTACGCGGGACTTAATCACGGTATTTTTTAATTACCTCTCGACGTTTCGGCCGCGTAACAGCGACCGTGGTCACGAGTTGACTGAAGCGGAGCTCGACGT
>BHDV01013467.1:0-13661 GCA_005406045.1 Adoxophyes honmai
GGGACTACGAAACGTTGTTTTTGAATAATTTTCGTAGGTATTTTAGGTCCGAGCTGTAGTTGTTCTTATCGCACTCGACGTTGTCTGGGCAGGTCACGGCGCGACAGCAATAGATTTATCAAATACCTATTTTTCAAATCCTTAGACCGGCATATTTCCTCTTAAAAGCAGATAAATAATCTCTAAAACAATACAATTGTAAAACAAAACATACCTTGAAACTAACAGTACTTATTATTATAACAAGTATCGTGTCCAATCGATTTTTTTATTACTTTCGTCGTTTTCTCGTTTAATTACGAAATTAAGTTAGTTTTAGAAATATATACAGCTCACAATCCGTATTACGTATTAGAAAATACTAAGTATTAAGTTAATCTAATCCTTGTCTACTTGTACTTTTAGTAGAACGTAGAAATCCGCGAAGTTACCAAGGTAACACCATACATATAAATTAACTCGGTAACTTCGCATAGTTCACTCTAAAATTACTTCCTCAATAATTAATATTTACACCGATATGCAATTTAATAATTACAGTCCTTATGACAAAGTATTATGGATTAGTTTTGCACAATTTTATATTTATACAATTTGACACGGACCTTTAAACATTAGGACGAAAAACAAGTTATAAACACATTTAAACCCAAAACGTTATAGTGATAATGATATTTAAATAAATCAACAAAGAACCAAACGAAGAATTCACTTATGGTTAATTATACAATTAAAAGAATACTGAATTATAATAGCTTAGTGAGCAAAATCCACCTCGAGCCCATGCTACCTAGGTTTTATTGCACAAACATTAACCACTAACATTATTATGACATACATCAAATTCGAGAAAAAAGACCAAACAAACAATGTACGCGGTATAGTTTACTTAGAAAATTATTATGAATTTTAGAAATAAGCTAAAATGGTCGATCGCCTCAAGAGCTGCCTTAGATAAAAACATCCATTCGTTATTACAGAAATCATACAAAAACAATACTCTTGTACTGCAACTGAACGTAGTAAATTAGCTAATTAGTAAGTAGATAATTTTCTTCGACACAATAGCTAACAGAAAACTCCTTGCAACATGCATAAAAAAGTTAATTTTACGGAAGACAAGTAAACAACTAAAACCAATCTGAGCGTCAAGATTTACTGCTCAAATTTCACATTTTTCGTGACAAAAATAAAAAAAATCTCACCAATGTTCGTCAGTTCGCTTCAAATACTGGTCGCCTCACGAGCACTATATCACAACTACGGTCGTCGCAAAAGCGTCTCTATCGCGTGGGTATAAGGTGCGCTGCGCTCACAGCGTGTTGAATATGTCCCGCGCGTTATTCTTGGAATAACGCTTGTAGGAGCAGTCGCTGAATCAGCTGCCACTGGAATAAGGATTGGACAATCAATGAACTGTTTTGTACCTCTGGTTGCCATGGTAACGTCTAATGAAACACGTAGTAAAATTGAAATATTCTAAGATTTAGTCGGCAGTAAGTTTCAGGTTTTACATACACGCCTATATTCCCAAATGGGATAGGCAGAGCACACAAAACGCCCACATAGACAAAACGATGACTGATGACGTTTCGTGGCCACTTCTAGCATATTTAGGTTTTGAGTTGGCAGGTATAATAGTGACAGGTTGCTAGCCTGTCGCCTAAAATATACCTTAACCTATATTTCCTTAGTCGCCTCTTACGACATCCACGGATGAAATAGAGATGTGTTATCCTAAGCAGGACACCACACGGAATATAACAAATAGTGATAATTTCGAGCACAATTTTCCAGCAAACGGCCACAAACGCTTCAGCCAAATCGACAAGCCTCACCTTCTGTTAGACAGCGCACGGCGCCTCGCCGTCTGCCGCTGGTGCTCAAACTCGAAGTCTTCCTCGGTGAGCCCGAGCCGCGTCATGTGGTACATCAGGTAGTCCTCCGCTAAGATAGCCTCGGGCGGGTGCCGGAGCACCTCGAGCGTCTCGCAGAGCCCGCTCGCGCGCTTGCGGACCTTGGCCGGCCCGAGAGCGCCCGCTAGGATCACTAGCGCTGCTTTGAAGAGAACCTGGAGATGTGGAGATGTGAGGTTTGAATTTTAACTCGAAAAGAGAAAAATATCTAGACGAAGAGAAGGGTTTCCAGATGTCGATCTTTCTCTCTTTTTACCCCCCTCACTGTTTCCCGCTCTCGCTCAATCCATCAATCCTTACTCTCTATCGCCCCCTCTATCCACCACCTCTCTCTTTGTTCTCTCTTTCTCTATCCTCCCTCTCTTTTTTATACCCTCTCTCGCCCTATCTCCCCCCTCCCTCTCTCTATCATCCCCTCTCACTCGATCCCCTCTATCTATCCCTCCTTTCACTCTATCCCTATCTTTCTCTATCCCTATCTCTCTCTCTATCACCCCCTCTCTCTCCCCCTATACCCCCTCTCTCACCCTATACCCCTCTTTCTCTATCCCCCCTTTCCTTCCCTCTGTATTTATGAGTGAATGTATGTGCGCGTCTGTCATTATAGTTCTCAAACCCAGTTTTTTACGGTGGTCCTTACCTTAGCTAGGTTTGAACGAAACTTAATCAGTACTTAGTATTCTAACTAATCAAGTTTGTAGGAAGTGAATTTTATGATGCGCATCCACATTTGAGCAATCACTAGGTACTGTAATTTGTAATTGAAGCGAGACTTTTTAATTGGGAAAAGTGAAACAGAGCCCACAATTTTGCCACTGAGTGTTTTAAACCACTTTCGCCGTGTGCCGTAGTAATGTGTGCGTGTACCTTGACCCCCTCGCACAGGAAGCAGTCCCAGACGCGCAGCAGGCTGTCCCAGGGCAGCGTGCGAGTGAGCGCGCACAGGAACCACTCGGTGGCGTACAGGACAGGCTCCACCTTGTGCTTGGCGAGGTGCCGGTGCACCGCCGGCGCCGTGCGACGTAATAGCGCATGTAGAATATCTCCATCGCGTTGGAGGACCTGCAAGAGGAATGTTAAGCCTAAGGTTAAATACGTCCCACTGCTGGCCACCGGCCTCCTCTCAGTATGAGAGGGCTTGCTGATTGGGAACTCCACACACAGCCAGTGCCGTAACTTAGGCGGTGAGGGCGCGGGCCCTGGAGGGGCACAGAAATTACCAGATCAGTATCTAGTTTTGTTTCATGCATTTTTGAAAGGCGCTGTTTTGAGTCCCACCGAGCGCATAAAAGGCTAGCTGCTACACTGCACACAGCATTGAAATACTTTGTCGCTGTAAGGGGATTTTGTCACGATGTGTTCCCTTACTGGATAGCTTCACATAAATTCCGAAAATGCAGAAGTGCGAGCCTGGGATACGAACGTAGACCCTTCGCATGAGAGGCGAGAGGTAGAACCGCTGGGCTACCACAACTTATACAGGGTTACTGGTAACTCGACGTATTCTTGGTAGGACTTGATAGAGGAGCTAAAATGCAATATTTTTAAGCCCTCATATGTATGGCCGAAAATTAACGGTTCTTGAGTTATTGATTTTTTTTGAATTTCCCAAAATTTTACATTGAAAATTTTTTTTTTAAATTTGTGCGTCTGTTGCGGTAATTTTTTTTTATTTTTGAATTATTAAACTATTGTCAAATTAAAACAAGTACAAAAACCCTAACAAAACAAATAAAGTCTTCGAAATCAGTGTTCATAGAACAGAACATTACATGCAGCTCGGCAACCTAGTTAAATATGATGTCAACACATCTTCATACAATTCCGCGATGACTCACAAACGAAATCGTTCATTTAAGGCAGTTTTGTGAAAAGTTCTTAGACATTATTATGGATTACGATACCTTTTCAGAAAGCTGATGAAACGTAGATGTTTTTCTAATAATTTGTACACTAGATGTCATATATATTTTTTTCGATTAGAGCAATAGTTTAGTAACAACAACCACAGATTTAATAAAACATATAAAATGTTTTCGCTGATTTCGAAGACTTTTATTCGTTTTGTTAGGGTTTTTGTACTTGTTTTAATTTGACAATAGTTTAATAATTCAAAAATAAAAAAAATACCGCAACAGACGCACAAATTAAAAAAAAAAAATTCAATGTAAAATTTTGGGAAATTCAAAAAAAAAAAAAAAGAACAATAACTCAAGAACCGTTAATTTTCGGATATACATATTAGGGCTTAAAAATATAGCATTTTAGCTCCTCTATCAAGTCCTACCAAGAATACGTCGAGTTACCAGTAACCCTGTATAAAGACAACATAACAAACATCATGCACTATCCCCTGTGGGGTAGACAAAGACAACATTCGCTTCTATCCTGTTGGCATGTTAAAGGTTGGTCAACCTATTAAATTACCTGGACCCTGAAATCCCAGCAATACTTGCTACTTGATTCCTGATCAATTCTATATTTCTATTTTAACTTTGGTACCAACCTCGAGTCCAGGGTTGTAGTACCCGCTAAGGTACTTGTCGCTGATGGAGACGAGGCACCAGAAGGCCTGCACGGCCGGCATGTGCATCAGCAGGAAGGCGGCCACGGGCGCCTGCGCCTGGAAGTAGCCCACCTTCGGGTTCAGCACCGAGTACGCCTTCAGCACCGAGAACAGCTCCTGTTGGCTGCAAAAGAACATTCATCAGCATTGATATCAACTTGAAAGATAAATAGGAAAAACCCGTGTGGTGCCGGGTTAAAATAGCACCTCCCCCTTTCTTCCCGTGGGTGTCGTAAGAGGCGACTCTGGGAAAGGGTTAGTGTATTGTAGGCGATTGGCTAGCAACCTGTCACTACAATATCATGTTTTACCATCTGATTGCACTGAAATTGCTAAACGTGGCACTGGATTTTTGAATTCTAAACCACCAAATGAACCACTTCTAGCATACCTTTTCAGGTTTTGAGTTGGCAGGTATAACAGTGAAATGAAGCGGTGTTATTTTAAATCCGCCATCACACGAGAATTCCATCCTTTTCTTCCTTGGTCGTAAGAGGCGCCTAAAAATGGTTAAGGTATATTTTAGGCAGCATGCTAGCAACCTGTCACTATTAAACCTGCCAACTCAAAACCTAAAAAAGAATGCTAGACGTGGCCACGTAATGTGGTGTGGTGTGTACTTCTTCGCGCGCAAACGACTGGACCAATTTTGATAAGCTTTGATATGCTGGAAGCTGAGACCCTGGATTAACGCAAAGGCTACTTTCCGCAGAATGGTTATAAACGTACGTATAAACCAAAAAATGCTTTTGCATTAACTAACCTATTTGCACAGTTGGCGTCTTTTGTCAATAAGGGAACAACCAAGAAGATGACGGCAAACTTAAGTTTCTTTCGATCCGTTATCCTTGATAGTGTGTTATTGCTTGATAACAACTAACGTTGAATACTTAATCATACGGAAACCTTAAGGCCGGCCACATACATTCGGAATTTTTCCGTTCGGAATCCCGAATCAGACTTTCCGAACGCAGTCAATCCATACAAAATCAATGGACCGCCACACACATTCGGAAAAATTCCGTGCGGAATTCCGAACGGAAAGCTTGCGAATGTGTGTGGCGGTCCATAGATTTTGTATGAATTGACTGCGTTCGATTTTCCTATTCGGGATTCCGAATCAGAAAAATTCCGTATGTATGTGGCCGGCCTAATCCGACTCGCAGTACCCTTCGCTTACGAGTTCGACTCGCACTCGGCCAGTTTAGTAATATGATAACGTAGCCTAGAGAAAATAACCACATTTCATTTGACGCCAGCAAGTTTTTGCGAAACGATTTTTTTTTGTATTCCTAAACGAATGTGATTTACTGTTACGCCAAAACCACTGCCCTAAGCACCGTGACACGAAACCGCAAACGTTTTCAGACTTAATGACGTACTAATGGGCATCCTATGGCCGAACAAAATGTATGAAAGCGAATACACGTGTGGCAGCAGCTGCCGCGGCTCCTGGATGAAGGGCTACGGACTAGCCCGAAAAGCTAAACTCGAAAGACGAGAGTTATCCACATTTCATTATGAGTGAGTCTCACGATTTGGACATACATACATACAATCACGCTTATGTTCCCGAATGGGGTAGGCAGAGCTCACGAGATTAGGATTAGAATAAATAGACTATTTTTAGGATAATTTTTAGGTTTAAAAATTGATGGATGAACCATAATACTAACAGGTTGTTACCCTGTGGCCTAAAATATACCTAAACTTTTTTCCATAGTCGCCTCTTAGGGCATCCACGGAAGAAACGGAAAGGTGTTATTTTAAACCCGACACCACACGAGCTAAAAAAAGCCCGTAAAATTACTTAACTGGCCATCCATTATTCCAACGAATGGTGACTCAATACTTCAATTCGTCATTTAGTTGGGCGGCCGTCGGGTCAGGTGATGCCCCTCTTCCGGCGTCTTCATCGTCAATTGGTTATTTGGCGTGGGTGTACGGTGTAGTACGCGTTTTCTAGTTTAATGTATTGGTATGATAGAGAAGGGCCATTTTATAAAAGAGTTGTACAAAAAATTGGCCCCAAAAAATTCCGTCCGTTACTTTTAGTAAAATTGGGGACTCTTTTTAAATTTGTATCCAAAGCGTGACTCTGAGTATGGAAAACCATTTATTTTTGTGAAAATGGGAAAAAAATGTACAACCGATACTGCTTCGCCCGATTTCTCTCCATATATGTATGGTATGGGGGAACGACGAGGAATGGGCAAAAGTGCTCGCTGGCGACGTCTCTTCGTTGCCATGGCCTTAGATCAGCCGGTCAACCTACACTTCGCACCCCGCACTAACAATCTTGTACAGTAGACTCCTAATACTTCGTATAAATAATTAATACCGGTGTCCATCAGCTGTCGCATAAAAGAAAAGCGAGCCATTAAACACAAACTGCGTTTACACGGGTGATTAGTGTCAAGAAAGCGGAAGACAGGTGTATCGGGATTGACGTCAATGAGTTACTGTGTTTCACCGAGCAGTTTTTTAATAATTGCAATAGCACCTACAATATCATCGTCATCAACATAATCATCATTAGTATTATAATTAGGGTTAGGAATTTTGGATGCTCGCCGTGGTTCTAAAATCCATGGAGTCGCCATTCATGTTAAAATTCCAATAAAAAAAATCTAAGTCTAAAAAATACACTAGTAAAGTATGTATTAGCTTAAACATAATAATTTACTTTAATTAATTAAAACTAAAATATCTTCTCGCAGCTAATAGGTATGTTTTATTCGGCACTATTGAAACTCCGATCCGTAACTTATGTAGAGTTATGATAAAATTAAATAGTTACTGATATATCCGCATAAATCATGACACTTATTTTTACACTTTGATTTGACGTTGTCAAAAAAATATTTAAGATAATGGCGACTCCATGGATTCTAGAACCACGGCGAGCATCAAAAAGTCCTAAGCCTAATTATATTCCAGCCTGTAGGCTTAGCACGGCAACTCGCTCTAGTCGCCTCGCGCGCGGGATAATCTTCCCGTCATTTTCTGACATCTCTAATGAGACAGTGACAGATATAGCCGCATATCTCTGCTCGCGCTTTCCTGTGCTAAGCCGGCTGTATATCCCGCTGCAGGCCACAGGCCTTCTCTAAATGTGAGAGGGCTTGGTCTAGTGCCCATACCACTCTTTGTGATCTCATTGGATATCTACATATCTACATGACCAAGTTTTGACATGAATTCGTGCGCTTGATGTAATGCATTTTTTACTTATTTAATGACTTGTTCTCTAAATTCGCCAAATCAAAATAAAATCAAAGTTTCAGTATTTTTTAAGTGTTTGTTATTAAATGCATCGATGGACCTTACACGTTTAGTAAAGCCTTTCAACTAGGGTTACTTACTTAGAAATTATTTGTACAAGTGTACTATACTGTCTATACTCCTCAAAATTGTTTGTATGTACTCAACAATCAATTAATAAGTAACGTTAGTCCCTCGCTAGCTTCGCGACTTAAAATTTACCGCTATGCAATAGTTCTAATTGCAAAATTCTCAGTGCATAATCCAATGCCAAATATTATTCAGTACGTTACTTTTGCTTTCCATTTTAATCGTAAAATCATGCACCAATCGAGTCCTTGATTTTAATCGAAACTAAAGTAATTGTTACACTTCTCGACTCAGATTGGTGTTCAATTTAATGTGAATGTGTTGTCGGGTTAAGTGTAACACCTCTTTATTTCTTCCATGGATTTTAAAGGCGACTAGGGTAATTTAAGGATTTTGGTATGCTTTAGACGACAGGCTAGCAAGTCTAGCAACCTGTCACTATTAGGTATACTCTTTCGTCAATGTTTCAACCTTGTACGGAAGAGATCGCAATTCTCTCGTGCGTATCTCGTTCTGGAGTTCGCGCGACTAGACGCAACAAGGCGTCCCTAGTATTTCGACTCATGCGCAACAGCGCTGAACAAGCGCGGGACGAGAGTAGCTTAGTGCATGCGCTTTACGCGAGGAATTCGATCCATCTGGACCAAGTCTAAAATCATGCTAGCTGTAGTGTGTGAAATCGTCATGGTATTAACTGTGTAACGTTTAGTGTACTCTGCCTATCCCGTTTGGGAATACAGGCGTGATGTACGTATCCATGAACTATCTTATCATGTTTGTGATCACGACAGTTTTGGCGTGTGCCAAAACACGGAACTTATTTGTGCGTTCGTTACGTCGTAAGCGCAACACGTTTCAGACCATGACAATGACAATCGCGAAAGGATTGCTAAAATATCACGTCCGAATAAGGCACGTGCGATATCGCACCAATTGATTCCTGACCCACCTGAGAACTTATTTACAGTGAACGTCATTGTGACATTGCACTTGATAATGCAAATTTTATTTAGGTACGTTTAACACAATCACGACCACGCCTAAAATCAAAACATTTGCGCGGAACCGAGTAGTCTATAGCCAGTACAAAATGAACCCGGCTCCCGGGTTCTCGGTATCTGGCGAATGCTTTGAAGAACCCGGGAGCCGGGTCCTTGGTTCTGAATGTGTTAACGTGACAGTTGGACTTGACTATGTTTTCCAGTCTAAATAAAATAAAGCTAGGTTAGACCAGGGCAACTTTATTTGGGACAGAAGGACATGTCTAGCATTGCCAGATGATAATTTATTAAAGGAGGGCACATGGGTTTAAAATGGACAATTTTCTGTAAAAAGGAGGATATTCCCGATCCATTTTTTTATACGATCTTTACTTTATTTTACCTATTTTTTTTTTTTTTAAATATTAATCCTGGCGTAGTGGTAATATTAACCTACGTAGCAGTTATGCACCTAGCGGCTTTCTCATACCCCTAGCATCTAACATAGCAAAGCTAGCAATGGACTTACCTACTTACCGTTTGTAACTGTATGAAGCCAGAATATTTATTTTTCTAATACTGTTCCCATGCGGTATGATACTAGTCTGTGTCAGTCACGCTACGCGCATAAATATTGCCTTGGGCTCTATTTAGGGTTGCCACCCGTAACTTATAACGAGGTATTGTACGTTATTTCAGGTAATTGTTTTCTATACATTACGAGAACAATACAGTACACGACAATACTTCATTTCGTATGATAAAATTTTTGACATTAAATTTTTTCGGTAAACGAAATTTATGAATGATGAATTTGATTGACTTTTTTTCTTACCTATGATAAGCAATGGACTTTGACTTTTGTTTCAAAAAAAAGGTGGCGACCCTAGCTCTTCGCGCGAACGAAAGCGTAGATATAATAAATATTTGCACTACATTATTGTTCACGAATTCACGATGTTGTGATTGCATACATTTCTCCGCACTGAACACGAGAAGCCGAGGAATTATTATTGTTTGTCATTGTTTAAATCTACTCGAAATTGATACCGCGTTTGTTTTTACACATCGAAAATGGTTTAACCTTCATAACAACTGATAATGTATGATGAATCACTCAATGAGGCAGCTTGCAGTTTGTATTTTAGCTATAATGTTAGTGTGGTGTCGGGATTAGAATTACACATCTCCATTTCTTCTGTGGATGCTGTAAGGTAAGAGACGACGAAAGAAATAGATAAAGTATGCTTTAGGCGGCAAACTTGTAACCTTGTCACTATTATAGCAACCTCCCAATGAATGGGTACCTAAAAATATGCTAAATGGTTTAAGGTATTTTTTTAGATTAGATCCGTAAGTTTTATCTTTACTTGTCTTGTCTTAACTTATTTCTCGTGTTAATGTTAATAGACATTCTTTCTTTCATTCATTACTGGTTCCTTGTCCATAACACTGTACATACCTAACCTAGATAGGCGCGAAGGCCCGAATCAAAGCAATCCTAACATTATAACTTAACGAATCGAAACATAAACATGGTCTATTTACCTTATCCAACAGTTTTTTCTACAACAATGAGGCATTGTTCGTGTCTTCGACTGCCGTATTGTTTGCGATCGCGCTTCATTGCCGTGGCGATAAAAAAAAGCAACCATTCTACTATACTAGCATTAACGTAGACACATTCCCCGGAACATAACTTGGCAAGGTATTGAGTGGAGGGGGAATTCGCGCACCGCTTTTACTAAGACTATCTAAAACTTGGCCAAGATAGATGCCGGGGACTATAAGAGCATTAACACTAATCTTCTACATTGTAATTAGTTCTACTTCAATAATAACGTATCACCCAACTGTCAACCTGGATACTACGAGGGGTGATTGGAAAGTTCGCGGCCTAGGTATGAAATCTAATCCAAAGATTTTATTTATCATTTTTATTTCTTTACGTAGTCCTCGTCGAGATCTTTGCTCTTGTTCCATCTGGATTCCAATGACATTACGCCACTTTTGAGGACACTTTCCTCCAGGCCTTCAAAATAGGCGTCCACTTCAGCTTGGACCTAGTGGCCGGTTAATTTTTTTTTACCGCCCATGTGTTTTTTTTAAGTTTGGAAACAGATGGAAGTCCGATGGTGTCAAATCAGGTGAATAAAGTGGGTGGGGCCATAATTCAAACCCACAGTTGTGAATTTCTGCCATCGATTTTACTGACGTGTGCACACGAGCATTGTCCTGGTGAAAGAGAACTTTTTTTGTCAATGATCCAGGTCTTTTTACTTTCAGTTCCTCTCGTAATCGGCGTAAAAGGTCGCAATAGTAGTCCAAGTTTACATTGATACCTATCTGGAGATAGTCAACCATTATCCCTCCCTTATTACTCCCTTTGCATCCCAGAAGACTGATGCCATGATGTTATTCGCCGACAAAATGGCCTTTGTCTTCTTTGGAGGCGGAGATCCAGCACGAACCCACTGTTTTGATTGCTGCTTAATCTCGGGCGTTTAGTGGTGGACCCATGTCTCATCCATAGTAACATACCTTTCCAAAAAGTCCTGGGGTCAGCTTCATACAGGTCGAGACAGTCGCGTGAAATTGTTAGACGAGTGATTTTTTGTTCCACTGAAAAGTGCTTTGGAACCTATCTCGTCGATACCCTCGAAAGGCCTAATTCGTTGACTATAATGGTTTGGGTTCTTTCATAGGAGATACCTACGATGTCAGCTATTCCTCTTACTTTTAATCGTGGATCATTCATTAGAATCTCACACATAATTGCCACATTATGTGGATTGGTCGCAGTGGTTGGTCTCCCGGGGCCATGGTCATCTGCGAAGCTGACTCGACCCCGCTTAAATTCAGCTGCCCACTTTTTTACCATCGTATATGATGGACAGGATTGCTACAATGTATACTGCATATCTTCAAAAATGTCTTTCGAAGTCAATCCTTTTTTATAGAGATATTTAATTACAACACGATGCTCCAAATTGTCCATTATGAAAAATCTGTTAACCCGTATTTTTAAATCAAACGTAAAAAATATTTTAAATATTGTTTTATACTTGAACTTTCGCGGGATGACATCTGAATAATGACAGTTCAAAATGGCAGCATAAAAAAATTAAAACCTTTTTTTTTTAGTGCTCAGGCCGCGAACTTTTCAATCAGCCCTCGTAAATGTTGTCCAATTTGGTTTGAGCATGAAAAAGTAGTAAACACACACTCACAAACTGTCGCCTTACAATTATTAACATGTGATGATGGTGATAGCTAGAGACCGGATTACATATATGCATTTGCATATTTAGATCATTTCCAGGATTATTGCATATTTACCTACCGACGAACAACTTTGATGATGCATATTTTCACTATTACGCATTATTTTGGAAGGAAAATGACAAAAAACTGCCGAGTTAAATCGGTAAAATGTAGACTGGTGTTTTTTTGATTAGGAAATGGTTTTCAATTGTTGATTCAGACACAAATTTTTCCACACCACGGTCAATGCCAACTATCAATGTGTATTACAGTAATTGTTAGTTGATACACAGTTATAAATTATTTATGCTCTATTTTACAACGAAAAACTGAAGATTTCTATTTTGTACTATAAACAAGACATTTTTCATGCATATTTAACACGTTCGCGTCCGGCAGCGTTTTACTGAGCCCTTAAGCTATGCCGGGCGAAATTATCGTGGTCAGGAGTACGAACAACATGGTCACAGATATGTGTCACTGGCATAGGAGTAAGAATTTTTTGGTCACAGACGTTGTGTCACCGGACGCGAACGTGTTAAGGCATTTTTCGTACATATTTAAGGCATTTTCGTGCATATTTGTAATCACCAAGCTGTAAAAGTGACTCACCCAGGCCCCTCCTCCCGTATGAACATCTCATGGTAGGGGAACTGTCGGTGCAGGTCCTTCCTGATGTCGTCCATGCACTTGGGGTCGCCGGGCGCCTGGAGCAGCTCCTCGTACTCCGTCGGGTGCTTCTTCATCAGGAGTTCGCCGCCGCAGAGGTAGAGCCACGCTTTGGGGCGGACTGAGGCTGGTATACCTGTAGGGGGATTTTGCATTAGGTATCGTTGAGACAACTGTACAGTGGATGGGGGAGTGTGTTGGAAAAGGAAGACCTAGCTAGACCATTAAATAAATATGTACATAAGACAATCAAGTGTACATACGTCAAGGAATTTAATTTCCTACCCATCTAAGGTTCAATACCGTATAGGAAAATGTAAGCATAAGAGCTAGCTTAAAGCACGACGTTATTTTGACATATCGCACGCATTGCTTGTGTTAGCGAGGTAATAAGACAGCAGATCATCTACGATCAAATATAATATTGACCTTAAGGGCGTTTGTGCACTACCATGAATTTTACGGTCCGGCTTTTTCATTGAGTTCTCGTCTCGCTTGCTCTTCCATTAAATTGTATTGGCGTGAGCGGGACGGCGCGACAGACCTTAAAAAACCCGACGGCCGGACCCTATACCGGCGCCCTAATGCATCGCGAACGCCTGGCGACATACGACTGTACTTCACTTCTCATACTTACGCTCGGCGGTCTTCCTAGGGATGTCGATTATAGCGTATGTACATAAAACTATCGTGGTAGTGGCACTTGTGACTAGTTGTTTGATTTATTATTCATAAATTATAGGTAAGTAAAATACTTTCACTTTAATGTCAATGTTTTTACGACATTATATCTTGCGACGATTTCGACATTGGCGAAATGCATGATTACTATACACCGTGGGCCTGAGGAACCCGACAGATTGATACAGCGGACTCCTGAACATATAACGAGCAATTAATGTTATATCAACA
>BHDV01013467.1:18930-35062 GCA_005406045.1 Adoxophyes honmai
CATGTCATAGTACATTATACATTGCAAATAGGCTCTAGAATCGATAGGTAAAGTTAGTCGGGTTCGTCGGGCCCACGGTGTATTTTAATGTGCAATAAGTTCCCATTCGTATGTACATTTTAATGGTACATTAAGCTAATGGAAAACACTTTCAAGACATTTCATTTAAGATACTTGTTACAATTTCAGTTCCGGTGGTTACTCTTGAAAAGGTTGCAGAATCGTTCACAGATGCGTGAAACAGTCATGATTTTGTCTAAGTAACATTTCGAGCGTCTGCCTGCCTCATCTATACTAATATTATAAAGCTGAAGAGTTTGTTTGTTTGTTTGAACGCGCTAATCTCAGGAACTACTGGTTGGAATTGAAAAAATCTTTTTGTGTTGGATAGACCACATGTCGCGGAAGGCTTTAGGCTATATAACATCACGCTGCGACTAATAGGAGCGAAGAAACAATAGAAAATGTAGAAAAAACGGGAGAAATTAGTCACTATTCCACGCGGACGGAGTCGCGGGCACAGCTAGTCTATGAATATAGCCGCGAATAAAGCGCGAATCGAGTCGAAGGCCAGATAGACTATATCTGTCACTGTCTAACTAGAGGTGTCAGAAACCGACAGGTTAATCTATTCCGCTAGAACACTCACGCGTGTTATATTGAGCCCACTGGCGTGCTGTACGATGTCACAAACGTGCTAAAACTTAACTTAAACTTTCGTTGCCATGGCAACGCGCGTGAACGAGCCTCACCTTTCCTGCAGCGCTCGCGCACCTTCTTGTAGTTCTTGCTCATGAACTCCTCCCACTTGCTGAGCATGCGCAGCCACTTCTGCTCGCGCTTGAGGATCGTGCTCGGCGACACTGTCCGCTTGCTGCAACAATAACAATCAAAGTTAAAGCCAAGGATTACACTAGGGCGACGTTGCCGGACTTCGCTCGATATGTCGCGCGACACGTGTATATACGCGGATATAAGTCGCGCGACATGTCGAGCGAAGTCCGGCAACGTCGCGCTACTTCGCCTGACGTTGCCGGGGACGCGTGTCGCGGCACATTTGTCCCCTAGTGTATCCTTGGCTTAATAAAAGTTAGATCGGCACGCTCCTTTTTTTTCTATAGGCGAAGCGCAGACGACAGAGTTTTGTGCGATCGAGTCTGCGTAGCAATAAATTCTCTGAATGGCGCGCTGACAGTTTCCACGAAACTCTGAATGGAAATTCCTGGAAACTGTCAGCGCGCCATTCAGAGAATTTATTGCTCCACAGACTCGATCGCACAAAACACTGTCGTCTGCGCTGCGCCATATGGTGCTGTGCAGACGACAGACTATCCGTGACGCACTTTTGAGTCTGTGAAAATAGAACCTAGCGCAAAAAGCCCGGCGCACAATGCATACACATGTAGACTTTTTGTGCACCGCAGACTCGATCGCACGAAAAGTGTGCCGCACCTATAATATTTCGTGGAGTCTGCCTAGCACATTTGGGAATACAGGCTTGTTTATGTATGTATGTAATACAGTGTAGTGTCGGGTGTAGAATAACATATATTTATTTCTTCCATGGATGTCGTAAGAGGCGACTAAAAATAGGTTAAGCCATATTTTAGGCGATAGGCCATTTGATACCTGCCAACTTAAAACCTAAGAAAAACTATCCTTGAAGTGGCCACGGAACGTGAAATAGTCATGGTTTTGTCTACGTAGCGGTTCGTGTGCTCTGCCAACCCCATTTGGGAATACAGGCGTGATGTATGTATGTAATTATTTTACGTAAAAATTACATTTAAATGAATTCCTGAAAAGTTGATCACTACTATGGGACTAAAATACCTTTATGGTATTCTAAACACTAGAATCCGAGCTGTACCGATAGCCAATCAATCGCGTCTCAGTTCCGGCCGTTTCAATTCGCACCGCACGCGAACTAATGAGTTTGCCGACCTCACCCGAAGGCTATGCCACTTCCCAACATACTCGGAATTCTTTACTTCAGTCTATTATCACTTGATGATAAACTTACATACATACATGTAAACATAACGCTTGTATTTGCAAACGGGGTAGAGAGAGCACACAAAACGCTGCACAGACAAAACCATGAATTTTAGCATAATTTACATACACACATGCATACATACATACATATTCTCACGCCTGTATTCCCAAGAGGGGTAGGCAGAGCACATGAATTCGAAAATCCAGTGCCACGTTTAGCAATTTCAGGGTAACCAGATGGTCAAACGTGATATTGCAATGACAGGTTGCTAGCCCATCGCCCATAATTTACATACGTACGTGTATTCCCAAATGGTATAGGCAGAGCACACGAAACGCTACATAGACAAAACCATGACTATGTCACGTTCCTTGGCCACTTCTAGCATATTTTTTAGGTTTGAGGTGGCAGGTATAATAGTGACAAATTTCTAACCTGTCGCCTGAAACCGCCTCTTACGACATGGAATAAATGGAGAGGTGTCATTCTAAATCCCAATTTATTTATACTTAGGTATAGGTACAGTATTCCCAAGAAAATAAGTCACATCGGCTGTAACCATCTGCGCCGAGAAGCGCAGAACGATATCCGGGAGTAGCCGAACGAGTAATTTATCTATATTGAACTTTATTTACAAACGCTCTGGGCGCAATTTTGCTTGCTATGCATTCTCGCTTACACACTTTAGTTCGGCTACTCGACGCATTTGGTGCTGGGGTGCTAGACATCTGTCATGAGTCATCTGTCTGAGACATCAATCAATAACCAATGACAACGCAAGTGTTCAGCGCGCGAAATATCTCTTTTATCATTGGTAGATGGAAGTTTCCCGCGCCACAAAACTGGTCTAATACGCAAGTACATCGTGGAGCATTATTTGTTTAGTAATACTGTATTTGATTATCCACATGCCATGTCAAACACAGCTAGTAACCACAGCAAAAAGGTACAAACATGAGGACATAAATAGTACAGCTATAATTGCTTCCTCTATCGCCTAGTATAGCAATGATAGTGAGGTGACATACTTGATTTAATGTTCAGTCTACCAAGGAAATAATTGATCAATGTAGAAATAATGTTCCCATATGAATTCGAATATCACCTCTCTATTTCTTCCGTGGATGTCGTAAGAGGCGACTAAGGAAACAGGTTTAAGTAAGCTTTAGGCACCAGGCTAGCAACCTGTCGCAACTGTACCTATTAACTTAAAAATCTAAAAAATATGCTACAAATGGCAATGAGACCTGAAACAGTCATGGTTTTGATTGTGTAGCGTTTCGTGTGCACTGCCTACCTCACAGCAATACAGGCGCGATGTATGTATGTAAGTATGAATAAATGACTTTCTGCCAAGTTTCTTGCGGCGCATTCTTCTTGGCAATGATGGTCTTTCCGAAGCGCTGGTAGACTCAAAAATGACGTGTAAAAGTGCTCTTAGGAGCCTATTTGCATGAATAAAGTTTTGAATTTTGAATTATGTAAAAAGGTGACTCAACAATAAGTATAATGCTTTCCTCTGAAAGTAGCCGCAACAATATTATGGTAATATCTATTGGCTACGCATCATAGGTACGTTTTTATCGGTTGCTGTGCCAGCAGGTATTACAGCATAGTATAGACAGAGCTTGTTTCTCGCAAAAACTTCGCATAAATTCATTAATTGCAATTTGCAAGTGAATGTGAAATCATGATAATTAGGTATGCAATTAACAATTATGATAAGTTGCAACTAGTTTTTGTTAGTCTAAGATTTAAAAATAGTGGATATAAGATTGGTTTTTGGTTGTTCTGGTTATGGTTTAGTAAGTAATTAGTTACAAATTAATTAAAACTGTTGCACAAGTTCTATTTTTCCTATCTAAAGTTTCATGTAAAGTAAAGCAGGTTCCTCTCTGAATGAGAGGGGCTGAGAGAGCTTGAGCTGTACAGACAAATTTTCCAGAGTAAGACACAAAACAAAATAATTGTATTGTTTACAAAATGAATCCTTTCCCTATTCGAACTGAACAATAATTAAACCATTTTATGAAATAATATATGCAGTAACAGTGTTGAAAAATGAGAGAAGAAGAATAAAAATAAAAGATCATTAAGTTACCTACCTTGAGACTACTTTACACAGAAATATATATTAGCAGCTGTGTAAACAGTATTGAATTCTTTGAGGTCTGACAGCTAATAAGTTTCAGGTTGTGAGGAAAAAATTTAGTTGAGTACATATTTTATCAGAATATGTGGATGTTCCTTTTTTCTAAAGATGCATACAGAAATGGGATAGTTATTGTTTTCTAAATTTAAACTGGGGGCAGTTTAATCAAAATATTACATCATTACTGCTAAAAAAAAAACTTCATGTTTATAACTATGTCGGACTTGAATCACATTACATATTTATAAAAAATCGTCATAAGTATGTTTTTGCATTTGTCGCTTTGCCACACTGATATTGGTTCAAAATAATGTTACTAGCACATATTTCAAAGCATTTTTTCCTGACATTTGAATCCACTGAGCATAACATTTAGTAAAAGAGTCATTATCTTCACTTTTACTTCTTCATTTTATGCACAGTAATGCAACCCAAATTATCATAGTTATAAATGTAATTGAGGTTTTATTTGTTTAACACTTTCTAATCTATAGTAAAATTAATTAATCCTAATTAGTTTTTCCAATGAATGGCATTCAAAAAACAGCATTAAGGTACTATAGATAATTACTATAATTAGTTACCTTTATTATGTTACCCTCCTCCACTAATGGATACAATACATAAATACTTAAAGCAACATACCACGGCACAGGTAATTTTCTACCTTTTCACTGAGACTTAACCCGTGGAGCGCCCCATAGTACGCCTTTTTCCGACAATTTTTTAGGTTCCGCGCGTCCTGTGCGCACACAAGTGCGCATAAAGCTACGTCGCTGAATAAGGGTCACTTTTATTCAGAACAAAAACGAAAAAAAAGAACGTGTGCGGGTAGGAAGCGCGAAATAAAAAACCGTTACGCGCACACCTGTGGCCGTAGGGCGCTCCACGGGTTAAGATAGTTCAATTTGATTATCTTCTAGACCAGTATTTCGCAAACTGTGCATACCTACTCAATACCAGGCCATCAATATGAAATATGGTTCTAACTAAAAGTGCCTAAACTAGGTACCCAAAGGAACCGGCTTTGGTTTAATTAAGTGAGATTTGAAAATTCTGAAAGGGCAGTGTAAAAATTAGAAGGTTCAATCATAACATACAGTTGAAATGTAATATATTTCATTCCACCACTAGTTCACTACATACATGATTACAAATGGGATAGGAGGAGATTATAAAACAAAGACAAAATCTTGACTAATTACTAATTTTAGGTTTAAAAACAGATAAGTTTTAATAATGACAGGTTGACAGCCTATCACCTAAAGCACACCTAAACCCATTTCCTCGGTCGCCTCTTACAATATCCATGGAACAAACAGAAATTCTTCTAACCCAAAACCACACAGCTACATGACAATACAAGCATGTATCATATAAAAGTAAATTTCAATGCCTTGCTTCCTTTCTATTACCTTGCACATAAAAAGTGAGAATTGATAACAATCTGCCATTACAACATGTAGTGGGAAATTGAGAAACCACTGTTTAGTTTTTCCTTTGCTATTATGTGTATTGTGTTGGCTCGTTGGAGTATAATGGGTTTTTCTTTTTAGGTGCACTTTAGTCTAGCTTTCCAGTCAGTTTTTATATTATTTTTTCTTGTTCATCTGTTTCATACATAACTGTACCTGTGTTTCGTTTGACTGACTATATATGTATTTAGGATTCCTTTTTTATTTTATAGGGTTACCAGAATGCATGCTTTTATTAGGTGTTCCCAAAAAGAGTATTGTCAAATCCAGTAATTGACTATTGAAAAAAGAATAGTTTGTAAATGTTTCTAATTTAAAAATCCATGTGGAATGTTGGGCCGACTGATAAGGTTTGATCATGCTCCAGTCATCTTTGCAATAAATACATATCCCAAACCAAGGATTACATTACACAATGTCTACATAAAAATGCCTATGAATTTACAGTGTTGTTACCTTATGGATGATGAGTCATTTGTTTTGACAGTTTGATAGCACAGATGGCCTGATTATCTGTGCTGTTCAATTTATTGGAAATCCAATACTTTGTTTAGTCACAGGGGAAAAGTGACTAATTATACAAACAGTCATAGGCTGTATGATCACCGGACTTTTGCAATGCCAAAGAAAAAAAATTAAGAAATTAAATCAAGCTATTAAAAACTGCAAGTAATCTATCAAGATATAACAAATATCAAGTAGGACAGAGATTATACTACTTTATACCTTTTATAACATCAAAGAAGCACAACAAGATAAAAATCTACAAGTTATGGTTTGTTTGCAGTTCTAATTTGGAAATAATGTAGGTCTGTGTCTGTTGTAACAGCACACTTTTATTATTTTTCACATTATTTATAATATTATGCTAGCCATTGATTTAAGCACAAAAGATACAAGGATGCATAATGGTGCCTGTACTTATTTTTGCTAATGGCCATTGTAACACTTTCACATTTATTGTAATTAGAGTGAGAGTTTCCATGTGGGTATTGTTATACAAATAAAAAGAAGCAAAACACAACTTACATTCTTTTTATGACAGGATATTGAGACTCATTTATCCAGATGGATGCTAATTTTGCAGTGTTGTGACCCATTAATAAATTATAGCTGGTTAGGAATGTAAACATTACTTACGGTTCTGGACTGTATTGGGCGCCTCCGAAAAATCCATGCCTATCCGGCTGTGTAGTCACAGAGGAACATATCGATGTGGTGTCCGCTTGCTCGCTCCGGTCTCCTCCAGCACTTTTAACACTTTTTTGCAGCGACATCGCGTCAAGAATACGAAAACAATTACACTATCTAGCAGCCAATATCATCACGCACGCCGCGTACACCCGATTGCACCGACAGTCAAGTGGGCGGACGAATTAATTGCAAAACACGTAACTGTTTTTGGTGTTAACACCCGCTGACGAAACCTCGCTAAGCACTCGCTTCACGTTGATAATACAGGAAGAAAATTGAGATCACGTTCATTATGTGAATTATTTTAACGCACAATCATAACCGCAATATACGTGGTTACGATGTACGTGCTTACAAATGAACACAAACCAATATTTTTCTTATCAAAATTCAACAAAGTGTGGGTGGGCCAGAAATATGTGAGAATACAGATAAAATATAGCATGTAAATGTAAGCATACGTCACATTCAATAGAGATGTGCTATATTGCCTACGCAACGATAACGATGTTAAATACCTTTGAATCGTTGTTTATTGTTAACGTAGTTAACATAATTTTTCTTTCATTATTGTAATTGGTAGTAGTGGTCCTCACACAATTCAGTGCTGCCCTACAAATTTAATGTTGAGTACGTGTTTTCAGCTGTATCTTACTGATACGAATAAAGTAGTTTCTGTAAATAGTTTCTCACTACACAATAATTACTCCAGTTACAGACGAGTTGTTTGAATTGATTTGACAATTTGTTATATTTCTTAGAGCAGGCGTTTTCACGCACATTGCACATTATCTGTCAATAGCAACACTGTCGTCGATATGTTAAAGAAAACGTCAAACCAAAACTTCAAAATCAAAATTTGTGGTTGATGGTTGAAGAGTGGTTGAATTGAAGACTTGAAGTTTGAAGTTGAAGAGGTTACGTGTTTCTTTGCCATTATTACGATCACTAGGACGATAAGATTCGGGACGAATTTTTAATCAATGGAATTGTGAAGCATATATTTATCATAGAAGGTATTATTAATAACCATGATGAATTCGACAAGCAAGCTTTGGATCCTTCCATCTCTTGCAAGAAGCAGTTCAACCGCTCCAGCACAATTTGTCAACAGAAACCCGAGAAATCTTGAGCGGATGCGAATCGCCCGCAAACCTGATGGTTACCATTTAGACAATCCTGGCAGAAAGTTTTGGCACAAGTAAGTAAAGATTTGCTTTCTTAAAAAAAAACAAGGAATGGACAGAGTATTGAGAAGTAGTTCTGTTACTTTAGCTTTTAATGATTATCATTTATTGTTTTCAGATTGATCTTATCGTCAAGCAGCCGTACTGTGACTGCTCAGTTAGTACACTATCTCAATGGACCAGTTATTGAGGTTAAGTCTTCAGAATGGGCACTGCAAAAGCAGCTTTACAGTACCAAAGACACCTGTGCCTACATCAGTGTTGGCCAAGTCTTCGCACAAAGGTGCTTAGAAGCCGGGATCTCTGAAATATACTGTGACATTAAACCCACTAAAGGCGGAAAAGTTGAAAAGCTCATAAGAGAGGTTACTAGCAACGGAATAAAATTAAAAGAACCTGAAATATATAAGAACCCCTATCCTTGGGATAAATACAGACCAGAGAAACCATGGAATGTTGCCACAGAGTAGTTCTATTATAAAAATATCATTTAGTATAGTAATAAAAGTTTTAAGTTCTTTTTTTGTTTTAAAAAATGGATTATTTGCAGTAGTTTCTTCAGCTTGTTCCATTGAAGAGTCATTGATTTCATATTTTCATATTTTGCAAAAAAAAATCATACAAAAGAAACTGGCAAATAATCCTAACTCTCCTGATATTGTTCAACATTGAAACCGCAAACTTTGTGAGTAAAAATTTTGTTGGAGCCCGATTTCTATGAACTACTTTTTTATTGGAGTTTAATATTTAGAATTTTCATTAGAACACTTTAGGGTTATATTTTACAGTGCTATACAGTATATTTTAAAATGTTCTCACTGTAGATGAGGTAAAATGGAAACGGGGAGAATAAAAAAAAATACAGGTATTGGGTTGCAATATGAAATGAAACCACAAGACTAATAATTAAATTTAAGCACCACTTGTAATTACTAATGATGTAAAATTAAACAGGCACTGACCACACAATTTTTGGGAACTGAAAAATCTGTAAACATGGTGTAAATTCCGGACCCTATTGCTATTTGATTTGCTAAGACTATTGAATTGACCGTGATAGCACAGACTAAGATCGAGGGCTCTCTGACTCAACCTCGTATATGAGATTTTGACGAAATTGAGATTATTGTTGTAAACCGTGTATAATGTCATTATGCATGTTATCACAATCACTTACAACCATGAAACGTCTATTTCTTGAATTATAAAATAAAACTCAAACTCGTATCTAGATCCATTCATAAAATTTGTAACGCAACCTCGTATATCGGTATAATTATGTCTGCACATCACATTTGTACGGCAAATTTGTCGATACACCATACGGTATATATTTAAAATGAATTTATTTTAACTACTTCTTCTATTAAATCATTCATCATTCATTAACCATATTATTATTAAGTCACAAATGTTTTCGTTAAAGTTGCCCACACTGATTTGATTTACTACTTTGATGACTATGTTAATTTGATGAAATCGCTTCCGTGGGCTATTGGATTACATACATACATATTCTCACGCCTGTATTTCCAAGAGGGGTAGGCAGAGCACATGAATCCGAAAATCCAGTGCCACGTTTAGCAATTTCAGGGTAACCAGATGGTTCAACGTGATATTGTAGTGACAGGTTGCTAGCCCATCGCCCACAATACACTAACTCTTTCCCAGAGTCGACTCTTACGACACCCACGGGAAGAAAGGGGGAGGTGCTATCCTAAACCGGCACCACACGGTGCTATTGGATTTAACATCGAAAAAGAAGGAATAATCCGAATAATGCTATTAAATAAGTACGTCTAGTGTGTTCAAAACAATCATGCAATCGATAACGATTTCGTTTGTGAGTTATCGCAAAATTGTATGAAAACTGAGACAATGCCACCAGCCGAACGTTTGCACAACTGGCGCGATTGACACGTTTCCATACAGTTCTGCGTTAATTCGCAAACGAAATCCATATCGAATTCATCATCGTTTTGAAAACACTAGACATTTTGCACCTATTAGGTACGCAAATACGAAAGTATATTTTGACGACGGATGGGCGACTCTGTATAATGACCTGTATGATTTGTATTGTGTGTTTTGTGCGGGTGAAACTTACGAACTGTCCTAAATAAAATATATTATTAATAGTTTAAGTTTACTTTCATTAAACATAAATAAGGTAAGATTAGGGCTGGAAGTAGGGAAGTGTTAATTTCTAATTTAACAGCAAATTTTATGAAACATGTGAAAACATGTCGAGCTAAACTCGATTTAAAAACGTGAGTTATCCGTAAATTATTCAACACGAGTGAATCTCACGGTAGTTTAATGTTCAATGTAGCAAATTTTATGTTGACACAAACGCGTATGCATTTTAAAAGTCACTTTAGTATCTGACTCAAACTCGTATGTGCATTAATTTGCTCATTATACCTTAACGCTGCGTTTGCTTTAAAATAAACTTAGTAAATATATCGTCAGCGATCTAGTACTATCTAATTATAGAAAGCACTGATTCCGGCCAATAGAAAAAAATTTCAAAAAATGGTTTTTACACGCTCCTGAAAAGTTAAGAATTTCGATATACGAGGTTGAGTCAGAGAGCCCTCGAGATACTACGTACATGATAGTCCGTAATTCATGTAACCTACAGATAGACTTATAAATTACGCCTAAAAACGTCAGCTTTTTTTTAAATTTCTACAAATAAATACGTTAAGACAGAGGATCCGTTTTCGAAAAACATAATTTATTCTTGACATTCTTGTTCAACTTCATCTTTTTAGACGTAGGAACAGGAACACCTATGCAAAAACGAAACGTGTTGGTGGGTTGACTTACCATTTTAAGTTTACTATTTAATAACACTATCTGTTCTTCAGAAAATTAGTTGAATATCATTAAAAATATCAAATATTATTTATTGATTATAAGTTGAGAGAAAACTATCTTTTAATAATAGTTTTTGTTACTAAGTCATTAATTTGATGTAGAACGAAAAATGGCGGAACAATCATGGCGCCTTTTTGCTTGTAGACAAAATATCCGAACCTATATTTGTCTCTTTCTTTCTGACGAAAATACCCATTACCACTGAGTATGCTTGTGATCAATATGTCCACGTGACCTCTCGTTAGTCAGTCGACACTCGCGTAATTGCAAATGCAAAATGTCTGAAGAAACGCTCGTGTTAAAATGAAATCATAATATTTTGTTATCAGTTTGTAGTGTTGTAATGTAAAATGCCTGCGTCGATTGGTGTTAATTTACGCGTGACTGGCCATTGTAGCCAAGGCGGGAGAAAGTACATGGAAGATTTGTTTTCTGTTGCGTATCAACAAACTGAGGATGAGAGAGATTTGGAATACGCTTTCTTCGGTATTTATGATGGGCACGGCGGGAGTGAGGCTGCAGCATTCGCAAAAGAATACTTGATGGACGCGATTGTAAAGCAACGCCAATTTTGGTCAGACAACGACGAAGATGTACTGAAAGCAATCAGGAATGGTTACATGTTGACCCATTTGAACATGTGGAAAGAGCTAGGTAAACTTTGGAGCGAGGTTATACTACTGATATTTTAGTGTTCCCATGCCCTACCATGATTGCGCAAGCAGTGGTTCCCATGAGAATCCTAGGTGATTGTAAAAAATTGGCTGCATGACCTTGCGAAGGCGGGTTTTTGTCTCGAGTAGTTTGACATTGGGTCGACAAAAGATATTATAATAGTCGTTAGGCCGTGTTTTTGTTTGTGCAAGTTTGTTAGATAATATTTTTTTGCCCAACAATTATTCACAAATTTTGGGAAGTGGGTTCCTGCTTATGTAAGTGGGATTACCAAAGTGAAAGCCGTCATGCAGGTTTGATTTTATATTGGCTCAAGTTCCCATTACCAAAAATTGATAGCCCACTTTGTGAAAGTTGGAAAAGCTTCAATATTTTAAAAGCAATCAGAGTTCAATACTGCATGTAGGTGCATGATGAAACCTTGCCACACCTGACTTCAATTGTTTTCTTTTATATGATTACAGAAAAATGGCCAAAAACAGTAACTGGGTTACCAAGTACGGCAGGCACTACTGCAAGCATTGCTTTCATACGAAGAGGTAAAATATATATTGGACATGTTGGGGATTCGGCAATTGTCCTTGGTTACCAAAAGGAAGGTAATTATATATTATCTTAGTTTTATTTCATTATATGTTACTAAACTATAGTGGATCATCAAATGACCTACTTCAGAATTTGGCAAATCACTGGCCTGCAAATATTAGATTTTAGGTATAATTAATCAAGATCATTATTTGGCTTAGGACTTTTGGATGCTCGCTGTGGTTCTAGAATCCACGGAGTCGCCATATGTGAAAATTCTAATAAGATTTTTTTCGAAGTCTAAAAATAGTCTAGTAAAATATGTATTAGTACATACATCAAATCACACCTTTGTTCCCAAATGGGGTAGGCAGAGCACATCAAATGTGAAATAGACATATCCATGATTATGACTATTTCACGCTTCACAGCCACTTCTAGCATTATTTTGGCTTTGAAAACAGATATAAGAGGTATGAGTAGATGTATTAGTAAACAGTTAATATTTGTCAGTAGTCTGTCACAATCTCAACAGTAGTACCTATTAAAGAGGATGCACATAGATTAAGTAAATCATACTCTTATAATTATAATATTCTTATTGTGTCACCTGTGAATTGTAACTTGTGTAGAGTTATGACAAAATTAATTGATTTGACATCGAAAAAATATTTAAGATAATGGTGACTCCATGGATTCTAGAACCACATAGAGTGTCCAAAAGTCCTAAGCCTACATTATATTTATCAAGTGTCTTTAAATCATTTGCTCCAATAAGGCCCTTGTCTGCCACTGACCTACATAGTTTTAAAAATGCAAACTATCTGTATTCTCATATAATTATGAATTTCCTCATAAGCATTTTGAAACAAGACCTAAACATGCCTAACAATAGTTCCAACTTAATTGTAACTCTTACTTAAATTTAAAGAGAAAAAGGTCTGCACTGAATCAGGACCTTGGTTCCAAAATTATATGCGTGGCCAGCTGTGTTAATATCTTATTTGTCTGGTTAAATTGAAAACCATGAAAATCTTGAAATGTAAATGTAATATATTTCAAATTATTTGTTGCAGGATCTGAAGAATGGGCAGCAAGACCCTTAACATCAGACCACAAGCCTGAGTCCGTTACAGAAATGGAGCGTATACAAAGATGCGGTGGCAAAGTTATCACGAAAGCTGGCGTGCCTCGTGTGGTGTGGAACAGGCCTCGGCAAGGCCATAAAGGGCCGATAAAGAAGAACACACCCATGGATGAAATCCCATTCTTGGCAGTTGCCAGATCGTTAGGAGACCTTTGGAGCTACAACACACAGAATGATGAGTTTATAGTCAGTCCGGACCCAGATGTGGGTGTCCTCACTATAGATCCTACAAAATTTAGGTGCGTACATTGTTTATCAGAATTATGTCGTCTCTACCAGTGCAGAGTGTGGAATCTAACTTGGCAAGATATTATGTAGTGGGGAACATTCCCGCATCACTTTTCCATGAAAAAGCATGCACAAACATACCCCTACTACTCAAAACCTTGAGAAGGTAGAAGTAGGGGATTGTATTGGTACCAAAAATTTGTCAAATATTGACCAAAGTAATCTACTTAGATTGACTAGACTAGATTAGCTAACCATCACAAATTGCTCAATTCAGTCAGTGGTGGAAAGATGAAAAAGTTCAGACAAATGGTTCCTTTCTCAATTATAAATTTATTGGGAATAATTGGGATTAAATCGATTATATAGTTATGTCTATAGATTAAATTTACTGATTTACTGTAAACAATAGTCCAATCAATTTCTGTGATGAATATCATAAGAGGCAACTAAGGAAATAGGTTAAGAAGGTATATTTTAGGCAACAGGCTAGAAACCTGTCACTATTATACCTGCTGACTTATGACCTAAAAAACATGCTAAAGGATGTGTAATAAGTTGTTTATGTAGCTTTTTGTTTTCTCTGCCTACCCTATTTTAGAATACAAGCATGATATAAGTATAGTCCAATCATGTCATTCATAATCCATTTACCATTTCAGGTGCTTAATTTTTGGAACGGACGGCCTATGGAACATGATATCCCCTGAAGGGGCTGTGAGCCTGGTGCAGGCGACAGAGAGACACAACGAGGCTGCGTTGGTGGGCGGCTCCCCCAGTCAGCATAGGGACTGGCTCAACCCTTCCAAAAGCCTAGTGGATCATGCATTGGAGAGGTAAGATGTTTGTCTATAATGACTTGTTTCCTTCTGGCAAAAAATGTGATTAGGAAGACATAGCAGCAAATGGGTCTTCTAATGGAAAGTGTGATCTACCATAGACATCCTCTATGTTAGATAGAGCATTAAGGTGCACAGTGACAGCATTTATAAATAAATATACTATTTATAAATAAGAAATAAGAGCTAGTTTTATAATACCAGATATTATTTACTTAGTTTGTACATACAATACATATTTTTTATAAAAAAACAATGGGTGGTTATAAATTATGTAACAGTTTAGGAAGTTGTGATTTAATTTTAGTCTTGGTAATTTGGACTAAGATCATTCATGACATGAAAGGATGACAGCAGATGTTTTTCCATTTTTAGTTATACATTTTGCATTATATGACCCAAATTTTCGTTTCGACTTCAGTTCTGTTTTATCAGGAGTAAATTCGTGAATTTAGTAACAATTGTGTCAATAATTAAGCCAGCATTATCAGATATCAAAATAAGTTTGTTATTGGTTTAAAAGAGAGGTTTTTTCACGGTTTATTTCATAGAATTGTTATCAATTGTAACATAGATAGTAGGTGCTCGCCGCGCCTGAGTTACATTTCCTAGTGCCGTATCATATCAGGAAGTATTAGTAACGTCGTTGTTTTGTCTATTTAGCGTTCTGCGTGCTCTGCCTATCCCATTTGAGAATACAGGCGTGATATTATATGGTTGTTTGCTGGACATTTTCAGCTGTTTTTTTATTGCTCGTTGGAACTAAATTAAATTAGTCGAAATAGTTGCGTCTGTTGGCAAAATCTCAAAAGAGAGATTAAATTTCAAGAAAAGTAATTGTACAAGTATTTAAGTTTAACTTCTGTATCACTAGATGGCGCTGTCCCGTAAATGTGTAAATCTTGAATGACGCTACCGTTTTTCTGCCTCAGATACAATAAATAGGTTGAAATTTATGTTACTTCAAACTACAAAGAATTATTCCATCCTATCCTTTCTCGTGACTGAGGTAGTCTATTGTACAGTAATCATAGAATTCCTTCAGAATTTTGTAAAGATTTCTTTCTTTTATAGTCAATGTTTTGTGAATAAATTGAATTTAATAAAATGAATAAATTTGACCCTTGTCCTCAGATGGTCGAACACCCGTATGCGCGCGGACAACACATCAGTGGTGACGCTTATGCTGGACCCGCCGGGCCCGCCTCGCGCGACAGTGCTCCGCTCGCGCGCGCTGAAGCCCGAGCCGGCCGGCCGGCCCGAGCCCGCGGGCCGGGCTCCGCAGAGCGGCCTGACTATCATGACGCGATACTCGGAGTTGGATCGGGCTGCGCCCCCCCACGATGCCCATGATGCCCACGATGCGCATTTGACGCCCGTGCCGCCCGAACGGTTAGTGCTTCTATTTGATTAAGGCTGCGTTAGTGAGACCGAGTGACGTATTATTTAACTAACGATTTTTAAGGCTCCATTCCCTAAGGGCGAACGGGACCCTATTAATGAGACTTTGCTGTCCGTCTGTCACCAGGCTGTATCTCAAGAACCTAAGTGCTAGGCAGTTGAAATTTTCACAAATATTTCTGTTACCGCTATAACAACTAATACTAAAATCAATTTAATAATAATAATGAAGAGGGGCTCTTATAAAAAAAACGAGTCCATCTCGCACTTGGTCTGTTTTTTTATTTAAATTGGATAGACGTACTAATCTTAGTACTGTCCTAGGACGCCGCTGCCACCCTGCGCCACGCTGGACGGACGGTTCTCCACCGGCGGCGAAGAGTCGCGCGGCGACCGGCTCGACGAGGATGCTCTCAACAACTACGGC